>LT554703.1:19298-31587 GCA_900079185.1 Absidia glauca
TGGTGTCTCTACTTTTTCTTACTACCACAATGGAGCTTACCGATATCCCACATTGACCAGATCTCGCACTTTTCTAGGCACCTCGGTCGCTTTGCATGCCAAGAATAAGCATGTCGTGGCCAGTAACTAGATCAAAAAGAAGGGATCCATTAGCTGTGTTTGTGTGTGTCACTGTCAGGCCATCTTTATCCTTACTTCTTCGTTAGTGTACAGTGGTAGGGCGGAATCGACATGTTGATGATTGCGAGTGTGTGTTGTGTTTTGGTACTTTGACATGAATTGATTGAAACGGTGGTAGTAACATAGTGCGGTGCCTGTCGTACGTACCGGTCTTTGTAATAATAAGCGGATCAGTATACATGAGTTGGGAGGGTAAGAGGATGCACATCCATGGAACTTACAGATCTAGTATCGCACTGGCTTGCCGCAGGTAATGTATGGTGGCCACGTTTGGTAGCAGCAAGTCGTCGTAAACACCCAGATTCTTAACCTCCGTTGATTCCATGGTCAATGTGTAAAAGAGAGAGAGTTTCAATGAAAGGAAACGGAAAGGAAAAGGAAAGGGCTTTTTTTTTTATTTTTTCTCGTTACCAAGATTCCTGGCGGAGTTTCAAAAGTTCTTCCCCACCCTTCTCCCTCCAAGGTGGATGATGGTATCATACACACAAGACAGACTCATTCTGAGAACTATGAGAACCCATTAGAATTCTCGCTTAAGGATCACTAGATAACGTGGTACATCTAAAAGCATAAAGTTGGCGGTACAAACCAACTCTCCCAACCATCATCAGAACAAACTTGACCCCTCTCCCGCTATGTAGAATCATGCACACAGGTCCTGTTCAATGCCTGCATCCAACTTTTTTTGACCATGCTATATAGAATGACATGAACATTGGGTAGACGTAGCCCTATACCAACCCTGCATTTTTAGCATGAGCTGCCTTGACCAGCCACCGCCCAAAAACCTCCGTCCATTTCCTTCCAATCGTAGATGAATGAGAGACTTTTCGAGAAAACACATATGGCCAGTTACATAACCTGCGATACAAAAAGGGGATCTTCAACACTCATGCATGGCACAATGATCTTCCCGAGTTGGTTACAGGTTCAAACTCCGATTCATGCGACAGTTCACCACACCCCAACTTTTATTACAATCTAATCTACTTGATGATACTATCACTAATCTAATGGTAGACAAAAGGAAGCAACAAAGCCAAAGGCATTCATTCTTGGGCCTCCATACTTTTTTCCAGGGCATCACAATAGTTTTGGTACTTTATGATTTCATGTAGCAGATACTTTGATTTTGATTCCCAATTGGACATGACCTTGGCGTGCTGAGGATGTTTTGTGGGAAACCGGATCATCATCTTCTTTTTGATTTCACGGTGCTCGTTGATGTCGCCATTGAGCATGTTGAGATGTTTCTGTAGTGCGCTGTACTGTTCGTGTTCGTCCAAAGTGCTGGCTACTGTAGGGGGAGCCGGGGGTCGCCAATCATACACCATAATGTCAGAAAAGGTGCCGAGAGCATTATCTTGTTGATGCTGCTGTTGTTGGTTGACGCCGATGGGATGTTCTTTCTTGAGTACTTCGTCTTCGTCCAGATTGACAATCACGTCATGCAAGCAATTGCCCCATCCATACTCCATATTGCTGACGCCGCCCGGGAGAGGCTCCTTGCTTTGACGAGCTGCCCAGTAGTTGCATGTCGAAGCCCATTCGTTCACTTGAGATTGAGATCCCGCCTGGAAGAGATAGACGCCGCCATGAGATTGTTGGATAGCAAACACAAACGACCGTTGACGATTATATCCAGGGGGTGGAAGCACATTGGCTAATGAGTGGCCCAGCGCTATAGTACCAATCAGCTGTGCAAATGCCTAAAGAGGTAGAAGATTAGATAAGTGCCATGCTTGCTTGATCTTTTTCACCACTTACCCCCCATTTGTTCCCGTTAGATGGATCAGTGATGGCAGTGAATCCTATACCGCTTGACCGTATCAGACTGCGCCGATCAGTATCAGAAGAGCCGACCTTGTTGCTTGGTTGTTGATGATTATTTGGGGATGTGCCACCGCCTTGAAGAGCGTACATTTTCAATTCGCCATCACCCACGACCAAGAAGCATTCTCGCCAATCCCGATGCTTTGCCTTTTGTGTTGCGTTTTCCAGTAGATGCTTTCTGATGACCAGCCCCTCTTTTATATAAGGAAGTGATGATGATGTCGAGCATATAGAGTGCCTTGGTGATAGAGTCGATGGCTGGGTATGAGAATGAGGGCTGAGCAAAGAGGGTGGGTTGCGCAAAGAAGATGCACCAGATCCAACCGAAGAGAAGGAGTCCCGCTTGCGTTGCTGCGAGGTTGACAAAGGAGAGGAAGGAGACCTTACAGGATGTACTATGGGCTATAGGATGTGATGAAGTGAGTACAATGGATGATTCATGCGTCGCCATGGACCTACCTCAGATTCTTCCAGGACAATACTTGGTTCATGCATGGACTTTCGAATAATGGCACCCATGTTCCGCTTCATTTCCAAGACTCGTCGACCACCTATCAAGCTTGATCTCTTCTCCAAAACGACAGGATCGGATCCAAGCGGTCTATCTGACATGGGTTGTAAAATCTGATTTTGTTTAACAGAGTTGTACAAGTCCTAAATATAAAAAAAAGTGCTTGTAAGTGATCGGTCTTTCTATTCAATAGCGTTCGTTACCTTCAAGTAAGACTCCATATTCATCCCCCAGGGCTTGGTGATTTTCACGGATGATTGGTCGTAGATGGTGGACATGGTGTTTTTCACAAAGGCTTGCTTTGTCATCCGAGCATAGTTTCCTTGGGCCACATGAAGATCAGTATTGAGAAGCAGTAACGAGTATACCACTGCATACACCACATCTATTGGTCAAACATCATATTCATGTCAGTTCGTCTTCTTCTTTTCTTTTTGCATCTCTTGACATTGTACCTGAGCTGCCAAATATGCTGTGAGGGTTACATTTCCAGTACCGCTTCGCAAAAACGTCGAGGATACGATCGATCTGCTGGGCTTCGGCCTTGAAGTAAAGTTTCCCACATAGTTTCCTATAGAAAGACCGGTCAATCAAGGCATCATCAAGGCATCGCTCTTTATCTTACCGAAAAGCACTATCCAGCCTAAGAGTAGCAAACTCAAAGTAGTCCATATAGTATACGAGCACCTGTGAGTTGAGTGGGTTTCTAGCATATCACAAATGGTCAGCAACGGAAAAGGGTTTCATCTCATCCCGACTTACCTGGTACCCAGCCATTCTGCCATATGATCTTTGGTGACATAAGATTCATCTTCATTCCATAAGACGTCCGCCATTTCCTTTGCTTCGGCACGGTGATCATCAGGCAACTGAGATGAATCCACGGATTTTGTCGACTGGGTTGACGTGCTTGCTGATAAAAGGCCAGAACCAAAGCCATTCAAGACAAGGTTGGGGTTTTCGTTCCAAAAGCTTGATATTGCCAAATGAGAGTCGAGTAGTGTTGCGCCGTTGTCAGGGTCCAGTTCACGTGGCGTTATTAGAGTTGAGGTTCCGCTGTCGTTTCGAAGCATAGGGACATTGTTGACCTTTGTGCCACCTGTCAACGCATCCGCTGATTTCTGTCGCATGCGTTCCATGTCTTCTTTGGATAAAATCGCTTGATCATCATCGTCGTCATCGTCGTCATTTCTGTGGCTGGTTGTTGAGACGTCGATTGGGGGCGGTACCTCGTTCTTTACAGAGAGCGGTGGTAGGTGAGGTAATGATAAGTTAGCATCGTTGGAATGTCGATATTTGTCGTGCTGGTGTTGCCGGGGTCGTCTTTGAGCAGCCTCGATGCTGAATAAAAGGCCACCAGCGCTGCCATAGTGTCCACCGCTGAGTCGCTTGGATAGTCGGTTATCAAATCGTTCACGATCCATATCATCTTGGCTGTATCCAGTGGCATCCACAAATATATCGTCGTCGTCGTCATCGTCGTCGTCGTCGTCGTCGTAAAAGTCATCATCGTCGTCGTTATCGCCGGTGTTGTGATTGTTGTTTCCGTAATGCATATCCTTCGTTTTTGCTGGATGTGGGGGGTTGTCGAGATCCTCGTGCTGGCTGTGTTGATCTACAATGCGTGCCTGACTCCGTTGTTGTACAGTGTTCGTCGCAATGTCAGGCAGCTCGTCACTCAGTTGCTGTTCCTGTTGCTGGTGTTGGTGCTGCTGATCTTTGGTGCGGTTAGGGAGACCTAAGCAAGATGAAGATGATGCGGGAGTGACGGCGGTGGATGAATCTAGCGCTTCTTGTGAGGTGAAAGAAGAGTCACCACCAAACGTGCTGTAAATGGAATAGGAGACGGATGATTTTCGAGTTGAGACAGACCATCGAGGAGTAGGAGAAGGTGAAGGCGAAGGCGAAGGCGATAGAGAGGTTGACGATGATATCGATGAAGTTTGATCAATAGGGTCATGGTCTTTTAGAAGTTGATGGGAAACTGGTGCAGGTATAGAAGATGGTGAAGGTATCGATTGCTGCTGTTGCTGTTCAGGTACATCCAGGTGAGGGGGAAGGGTATTCTGGGTCACGCCATTGTTGTTTGATCTATTACTGGCGTTAGTGACGAGTCGGGCACGATACTCCTGGGGGACACTAGATATCAGATCGTCGGGTTGTTTCGCTGTTGGTGGCAATGGTGGAGGTGGAGGTGCCAAAGGTATATTATGGTATGACCTTGAAGACTTGACAGAGACTACGTTTCCGATGGACCTTACTTGTGGAGCTTCATCATCATCCAGAGACTAGTATACATACAAGACAAGGGGCGGAGAGGGAGAGAGGGTCAAGAAGGGGAAAGGGGAAAAGGAGATAATGAGTACTACCATTACAACAGCAACAATGACAATTATCGACTGTACCTTTCCTAGTTTCTTGAAGAATTTGCCAAAGCCTTTTCGACCAGCAGGCTTCTAAGTGAGAATGACACCAGAAAGAGGGGGTGGGGTTGAAATGGTTAGTGACCCTTGTGTAAACGTCGATATTATCAGTGTACCTTTTTTGCGTCGTCGGCTGTCAGGGCGTCGGTGCTGTAAGATCGATCTTGTCCCTGGAAGAATGAAGTGTCGAGGAAAGAATCGTAGTTCGGTAGCACAGTAGAAGAAGAGGACGAAGAAGAAGGGGGCGGTGATAACGGAGGCGACTGTAACAGACGATCTTGATTTCGAGGTCTTGTTGGTTGGGGTGGTGTTTGTGAAAGAGATTGCTGGTGTTGCTGTTGTTGATAGGAGTTGGTGATAGGGAGTTGTGCAAGAGTTGGATTAGTAAGATCGCCCAAGGGTTTTCTTTTCACTTGCTGTTGTTGTTGTGCAATGGGTGGCAGAGGTTGATGACTGGGACCGGCTGACATGGGATTAGTAAATACATAAGGTTGGTGTTGTCGTTGAGAGCCTTGTGTGGTTGTGGTCGGTGGTGGTACAATACGAGACAAGTATCTGGTAGACGGCTTGCCCTCTTTCAAAGAGGACTCGGGTGTGTAAGGAGAGGGCCTGTTGAGGTTGTGGTCCTTTTGATAGGTATTAGGAGTGGATGGTGGAGGTACAATGCGGGAATTAGGTACCATGGATGTAAGATATAAAAGTAAGAGGTAAGAAAGTAAAGAAGAGGGAAAAGAATAGATGAAGCGGGGAGTTTGGTTACCTTGAGCAAAAATAAATGATTTGTGTAACCCAGTTTCAAGATGAAGGTGGATCACCTAATTGGAGACTCCCTCACATGTTCCTATGCAAAAAGATGAAGAGCAAGGGGAGAGAGACATTGTAATAGCAAGATTTGACATCTACAACATGGAGTAAAAAGAGATTGCCTTTATTACGGTTCAAAGTAACGATAGAAGCTAATCAGATAGGGGTAACCCACACATTTCACAGCTGTCGTTGGTTCCTGGATTCGTAAAGGTACAATGCTTGCAAGATATATCAGCCTTGGGACCAGGTTCGGTGGGAGTATTCGTTCCAGACCCAGTGCCAGATCTGACCGACGGAGTATTGGCTCTGGCGTTTCCTTCTGTGACAGTGGGCAAGTGATGTGAGTACGTATACAATAGAATATGAATCATGCAACCAACTTACCTGCTTCCTTTAATACCATTAATAGCGTTTGCCACCCTTGTAGTTGCTCGAGGCTATCGAGGGTACTATCAGACGCCTTGGTCGCATAATCGCATACAATCTTGAATTCGTCTTTGGACAGCACATCCATGGATCGTATGGCACACAATACATGGAAATCAGAGAGCAACGCACGGAGATCACCTTTGTTCTTGCCACTTAGAATATGCTTGCCAAGGGTCCCAATGTCAGGATGTGACACGCCATCAAAAGTAAGATCCCTGCTATCAGTAAACAACGGAGATGGGTTTTGAGGGAAACCATTCGTCACCTACATAGTCATACATCAAATGTGATTAGATACCATCCCTCCTCCCTTACTATCACTTCTACACTTACGTTCACCAACAAGTATTCTACAGGGAAGGTGGGCTTGGCAGATTCTTGCACCATCACACCGTATTCGTTCTTGAATTTGTAAAACACCTCAGGCACATATCGTTCATGGGGGATACTTTCCTTGACTCGCATCACAGATGGATTCCGACTTGGTTCCACAATCCCAGCATCATGCATCGCCGTCATTGTATCCGAGACTTGATAAGCCTTCACGTCAATGTTGCCTTCCACATCACCAGATATCACACAGGTCACGAATTTCGATCCATACTTGCCATTCACCGAGTGTCGACTGAGGTTGGGATGGCGGAGTTGCATCTCCGCGGCAAAAGAGCATTCCAAAGAAGATAAAAAGTGAGAGTCCACATGTCGTTTCGCCACCACCGTTCCGTTGCCACTGCCATCATCGACCAGATCGGTAAAGACCACACCCACTTTGCATAGTCCGCACGCACGGGCAACTTGATCGACCAGTATTTCCTCTTGCCACGGCATCGACAGCTTCAGTCCGTCCATATGATTCTCTTGAGGAGGTTCGTAGATCGCTTCCACAACGGCCTTGATCCCCAAAGGTACATCGAGATAAGGTTCGTAACGTCCATACAGATAGCCAAGTCGTTGATTGCCGCTCTTTCTCCAAAAGTTCAAAAAGTTGTCGATCAGTGAGGCGGAAGAGAATTCAACGTGATCCACTACACGATAGATCTAGTAAAGAAAAAGAAGTGTTAACATGTGACGCTAAGCTTGCCATTATCCCATGACTATCCTTACCTGTCGTTGTAAAGTAATAGCGCTTGGTTGACATTTGGTGCAAATCCCTTCTGGCCAAGCTGCGTGTCCGCCGGTGCATGGTGTTTTGACTTTGTAACTTGGTTCTTCAAGCGGAGGAAGTTGTGTGAGAATGGCTGAGGATGGTGCTTTGGTTTGTTGAGCAGAGTTGATGTGTCGTAGAAAGGCATGGAAGGACATGTGCTTGATCTTGTTTTCCTCTAGGTATCCCTTATCAAACGGCTACAAATGTCAAGAAAGTATCATTCCTTTTTAGTCATCTAGATCATACATAGTTTCCTTATAGCTTTTCATGCAACACTTACTTCCAAAGGCATACAGTAATCACACATGGCATTATCTCCGTGACGGCAGCTATAGTTGTTCGCCCAGAAAGAGATCAGTATCTTATAGTTCCCCTACGTCGTCGTCAGCACTTACAATTTAGGGTCCTTGGGTCGCTTAATCAATCCACGTTGTTTCTCCAAAAAGTCGTTCACAGGGTCTTGTTCGATATGAGATAGTTTATCAAACGCAATGTTCCCATTGGCATCAGAAGCAGGTGGTTGTTTCGAATCGGTGTCCACTGAAGGTTCGGTATACGTCACGTAAACAATATCGCCATGTCTGTCCAAGGTGGTAAGAGAGTTGTGTCAATAAGTGATGGAGCCTTCTACGACATGTCCCAGTGGACAGTGACTTACTTTAGCTTTGCTGATGAGATAGAGTTATCATAGACTTGACTGACGTGTGTTGCATTGGCTGTGTTGGGTTGATCGCTAAACGCAATAGTCGATGCATCGACGTTGTGCAACTGTCCAATCTAAGACATCGATAAACAAGAGTGTCAATACGAAAGCATCTCTTCTTGTTGGAGTGAGTTCTTCACATTGTATAGCTTACCTTTGCTGCCAAACTACCGAACGATTCTTCAGGTTCCACTTGAACGCGGGCCATGCCTTCTTTAGACCGGATACGGAGAAGCTATATCAGAAACATGACAACATTAGTCACACTTCATGTATCATCAAAGGTGTCCCTAGTCGTTCATTTCAACGGTGCTTTTACCATATCAAATGATTATGAATGTGTTGAAACAATTTATGAAGAAGAAAAGAAGAAGCGTTACCTGCAAAAGAGAAAGAATGCACCTAGTCATTCGTTTTGTCAAACTCCGCCACCTTCTTATTTTCAAACTCCAGTTTTTTTGACCTTCACTTCCTGTGACTGAAATCAAAACCTCCTTGGTTTCTCTCTTCCCTCCAATACATGAATTATCTTGCTTCAGAGATATTACATGTGATAACAGGTTTACTTCAAGATGATCAACAAACCCTAGCCCAGCTTACTTTTGTATCAAGAACCCTTCACAATGTTGCCACTCCCTATCTCTATAGAGCGCCTGTATTTCTCAACATCCCGCAACTCTCTCTCTTCACACAGTCTCTAACACCATTCCATTTTGATTTAATCAAGACAGTCGACTTGCAGCTTTTGGCTCATCGATGGCAACAACCTATTGGAGCAATCTTGGAACCGCTACTTCAACAAACTGTCAACCTTGAACGCCTAGATCTTGGCTTTTGCAATCTGTAAGCTAGCTTTGCGAGAGGCAGATGACTTTGGGAACTGACACTTTTTTATACAGGGATCCTCAAAGGATAGTAGCCGCTGTGTCCCGCTGCTCCGCTCTGAAATCTCTCTCCCTGAATGCGGTTCACCATGTCTCGGATCAAGTTGTCATTGCCTTTGTCCAAGACCACCCCAACATTATTGAATTGGAAATCTCGTGCGCCACTATCACAGACGAATCGATCTACGCCATATCTAGGTATTGTCGGTCGCTGGAGGAATTGGATATCTCTGGCTGTGAACAAATCTCGGAGGAAGGTATTCGGTTTCTGGCCCAAGAATGCAAACATATACGCTACATCAACATCAAGGATTGCTATAACGTTATACCTGAAGACGGTGAATTCGATGCTCTCCCCACTACAACTGACGACATTTGGCAAACCGATGATGATATCTCTGACCAAGGCGACTTTTAACAACACCACTCACTCCGAATCTACTAGTATATAGCTTATGTAGTAATAGTAACTTAGATTACCCATTACTTTAGCTACATCCATCCCCTCCCTCTCTTCTACCCTTCGTATCACATTTTCCTTCCATCACATTGGCCTAATCATAATAAAATAAAAGCATGACGGTGAGGCTATTACATCTTGATAACAATATATTAATGTTGTTAATGTGCATGGGCTAGTATACGGTATCCTCAACTAGATTATACGATCGTGTGCATGCCATTAAATACCGGATCCACCACCTCCCTACTCAGGCGCAGAGATCTGTCGGCACTTGAAAAATGTTACAAGTATCCACTTTTTCTCCCAAATTCTTTTCATTACTTCTTCTTTCGTCCCCCATCACTTTTTTTTTTTACCAACGACTTTGCCATGGCACCTCCCTCTGACACGACAACATGAACTATACATTACGACCTTTAATGGTGACGGAAATGGTACCTGTCCTTTTCAGCATCTTGCCCACCTCTCTCATACATAGCTGACATTAACATCATTCCAACATTACTCTTTTATTTCTTAGCAGATTCAGCTGGTTGGCGATGGATATATGCTCTCTGGCGCCAGGAATGAATGGGCATGGGCTCAGATTAGGAATTGGACGCAAGGAGGAATCCCTTTGCAATATCTTTTAGGTGCACTCACATTCCATTGTAGACTCTATGACCATTGTACTCCAGAAAGACACTATTCCTTAGCTCATTCTCTTTGGATCTTACCACAAAATCTTTTGGCACCGCTGACCAGCTCTCCTCTCCTTCATTCCGTAGCTCATCACTCTGGATTTCGTCAATCCATGGCAAGTCCTACATATAGTTTAACCATAGCCTGAATCAGTGAATAAAACCTACTTTAAACCATCTTTATGACTACACTCTGTTGAATATGCTCCAGTCACCTTGAAAGCTCTGACATGCACCGGACGCCATGTTTTGACCGATGGCATACAAGAGTTTGAAAAGGCGGCGTTTGAAAAAAATTGACTTTTTTAGAAACTTTACGATCTTCGGTTCTAAATTTTTGTGACAATTTGCCTCGTTTTTCCAAAACGATATGGATAGCCCATCTTCAAATACCACATGGGGCAAGATAAAATGTATACCTATTGAATGATACCAAATTTGGAGTATATCTGTGCTGTATGCGCCTTTGAGCACTACATCAAGCCCTAAAATAGCGATTGTTTCCAGAGGTCCCAAAGTGGGTATTTTATCCACTGGAACATACTTTCCTTGGCATCAATCTGCAGATAAAAAGAACTATTTTCCTCATGTAAAGTTTAAGGTAAGGTTTGTAATCTTTTTTATGAGAAAATCCATGTCCAACTAAAAGGAACCCTTTTCATGGAGGATGGTCCATCCATATTTTTCGAGAAATGCCATTTGAAAAATTTGGCTGCTTTTTGGTTTCAGAACTGGAGGACGCCAGGAACACATGGTGCTTATGTAGACTGAGTTCAAAAGGCAAATTAGTCAAGTCAAACATGAGGAACACCAACGGGATCTTGGTCCCTCACTCAAGTTAGGCTATATGAATCGAAAGGGTAGTCATAGAGATGGTTTCAAAGACGTTTTATTGAGCAAATGATACTATGCTATAAGAGGAGGGGGAAGTCCGCAAAGGTATGTGCCAAATCCCTAATCTTAGTGCGTGTCCACCATAACAATCATTCCCTGGTGCCAGCTAGCCGATGTCCGCTGCCATTCTGTTGAATCTGCCAAGTAAAAAGGAGTAAAGATGCAAAAGGTAAACGTCAGCCAATGCAAGACAAAGATGGACTAGATGGTGACGAGGAAAGAGTTACCTTACATTCGTCATTAAAGATCATTGTATCGAGGGAAAAATTGTTCGTGCTGAGATACCATGTCCAAGGCAAGAAAAAAGTGATGATGAAGCAAAGAAGAAGCAAGGAAAAGGTTATGAGGGAAAAGTCATTCTTTGTCGCCAGAATCGAAGTTTGCAGATCAGCAAAGCTGCATTTTCTTTATCCGTCGACTTTTTGGACCCCCCCCACTATAAGCACCACTTGATGATCTCAACTCTGCTTCAACTTGACCGGCGCCGGGCTCGAACCCTGAACCTTTGTACTACCACTCTGAACAAAATCCAGGATTTCAACAAAATCGAATCACAAAATGGGTCCTAACTCAGCCGGCGGAGCGCAAATCTGAGTTTGAATTTGCGGAGTTTAAAACGGGGCTCCCTCCGGTCGTTTTGAGGGTAAAATGAGTGGTCTAGGTGCATTTCCGGGCGAGATATGTTGGATTGAAGTTTGGATAGATCTGTGGGGTCTGGAGCGATCTGTCGGAGGTTGAAGATGATATGAGGGGTAGGCTCAGGGGGTGCATAAACTCCGCTCCTATAGTGGTAGGGTCAGGGGGTCCTAGGCTTATCACTGAACTAATGCCCTTTGGCAGTTGAGTTTTGGCCTGTGTGTTGTACTCGGTCATTGGGTCGATTCTGCCCAGCATTAGATCTCACAATGTTGGACATTGAAGGCATTGGGGAGCATACGATCATTCCTCGGCTTAATTAAGCGGGGGGATTATTTTGCCAGGTTACTACTGAACATGTAATTGAAAAGTTGATCTGTCCGCTCAGGAAATGAGCTGACAGTGTATACCATCATTCTCCCGCCATTAGATCGTCAAAAGGATGGATGTGGGCCGAGATCTGAGAAATGATTTTTTTGAATTGCATTTTGCGTCGGGCCTTGAAATAAAAACATGAATGGTCGCTCGAGACAAAAAAGAAAAGTTTCGAAAACTTTTTTCTAAAAAATCGAGAATTAGATGGTGTCATTGGCCTACTGAATGACCTGTCTTCAAACTTGAACGGTATGGTCAGGAAGGCCGTACGAGCATGCACATGCCATTAGAATTGAGATTCGACCGGTTTGAAAAAGTGAAGCC
>LT554703.1:42740-73104 GCA_900079185.1 Absidia glauca
GATCAATGAACCTGAACCACAGTACATACAGTAGTCGTTTAGCATTAGCCCTATACAGTACATCATACATTCTTCACCTATAGTCTTTAGTTCCCCTCCTTTTTAGCCATCTATAAGTAATAAACGATTGATTTGTTTTATTGTCATTCAAGATATATACAATTGCAGTGTGGTTTCTAATCTAATACATGTCATTAGGCATCTTCGAAAACGATCTTTCTGTTTCCAGCACCTTGTCCGCTAAGCGCCTTGGCCATCATTTCTTGCTGTTGTCGTTTTGCTTGCCAAGAGGGATGGAATTCTTCAATGTTTTCCTCGATCTTCTTAGTGCCGGCTTCACGGGGGTTGTTGAAGGGTCGCTTCTTGTCGTTCTTTCCAGGGACCGAAGAAGCTTGACGGTGCTTGCTCTGCTGCTTCAATTTCCGCTTGTCACTGACTGATCCCTTATGCTCGACAATGTGTTTCGCCTTGTTCCCATGAATCGCTTCCCATTTCCTATTCAGAAGAGAGAAGGACGCCTATGTGAGTAAGATGGTATTTGAGATCGTCTTCTCTGTTTAATTACATTCGTCGTTGCCTTTGTCCCGGTCGGTTTTGCTTTTCTGGTGCGCCTCCATTGTAGTACTTTTCAAAATCGGGATCTTCCCAATCAGTTGGCGCTGCGTCCTTCTTTCCCTGTGCTGGTTTTGCCTTGGGTTTGCCGTCGTTGCCTTGTTGTTGGTCGTCACCACCTAATGATTCCATGAAGAGAGACGATGACCCTACAGAAGGCGAAGGTTTGGTCGAGGTCGAAGTTGAGGCCGAGGGTTTTGATCGCTTATCTGATGTCCGTTGTTCAGTTGTGATAGTTTTTCTTTTGGCTTTGCGTTGTTCGGGGGCAAGTAAGAGCATTTCGAATTCGAGGGCAGATTTCTTCAGAGGTTCAGTCAAAGCTTTGTTCCCTAGCAGTCGAGCTTCTACGTTGGCAACAAGATGTTTGTTGTCATCGATGGTGGAAGAGGTCGAGTCTTCAGTATTGTCTGTTGAGTTGCTTGTTGATGTAGTGGTGGTGGTGGCGGTGGCAGCGGTAGTGGGTGCTGGAGTTGTTGAGTTGACCAGAAGACTTGATAGCATATCATCCTTTTTAAGAGTGGCGTTCTTCTTGATCAAATTGTTGAGCACCTTTTCAATCAATGGGTCCACATTGAGGTTCTATCAGTAGTTCATCAAAGTTGATTAGTGGCAAGTTATAGATCCATCTTGAATTGAAGCACCCCTGTCCGTCTTACCTTGATGATCTCGAGTTCCTTTGCAAACCGTTCGATCTCTTGAGCAGTATAGACCTTTCCTTTCTTCGGCGTTGTTTCGACCTTGTCCGCTACATCCTCCGTCGATGCTTCTGAAGGTGAGGTTATTGGTGTTGCTGATGACTGGGCTTCACGTAGCTTCTTCAGTTGCTTTTGAGTTTCCATGGTTTTGCTTTTCTTAAGACCAGTCTTGATTTCCTTTCGAAGGTGAAACTAAAAGAGAGAGAGAATGAGTAGACTGCTCTCGAGTAGTAAATAGCCCTTTCGACTTACCAGTTTCGCTTCCAACTTCTTTTTCTTGACTTGATTGAGTTCCATGAGGAGTTTCTCTTGATCTGCATTGTCGTTTTGGATAGGTTCTGTTTGTTGCTTTTTGCCGAATGCAGCCACCTTTGCTTGTTCGATATGGGTATCTTCACCAACCTTCGCTGCCAAGACGTTGATCTTCCATGTCAAGTTTTCTTTTGTAGCGTTTCCTTTTCGTTTCACTGCCTGTCAAATGGGAGAAGAGGTCATGTCATAAGTATACATCCCTTTTATTAACAAACAGTTTGGTGTGCAGTCTAGTTACCATTGATAAGCGCAACAAATGGAGAATGGGAAGAAGAAGAAAGAGAAAGAGAAGGGAGGGAGAAATACAAATAGCAAAAAATTTTATATACATTCTAACTCCGCTCGATCCGCTTTTGGACCCTGACTTCCCTTTCGAGCTTCGAGGTAATCAAGATACTTATCAAGGGTATGGGATAAGTAGCATGCCAATTCGTCTTTCGTGAGATACGAAAAGCGACTGTCTTCATATATGGCATGTATACCTTGGTCTGCGAACACACGAGGGTCAATCAACCTGTCTTTTCGAGCCATTAGCCTATAGATGAAGCTTGAACTATAGCTGTCATTGCAGACAAATTTGCCCCCTTGGCAAATGTCATTTATGGACCTTGTGAATACCATTCCTCGCTCTTCGCCCATTGTCATCATCCACAACAATGCCTTGTTGGCGAGCAAATAGTCATTAGCATCTCTGGCATCATCGTCAACACCGCCACCCACCTATTTAGTAAGTGAGTGGGGAAGAAAAGATAAGTTTGCTTGCCCAATCGAGCTTCATAGTCTATGTTCTTTTGACTTACATCTTGGTGGAAGCCTGGGAACCAGCGTTGAACCAGTTCCTGCTCGCAGTAAGGCGTTTCGGCATACTTCATCAATACTGGCTGAAACCATTCTCGTTGTTCATGGATCGCAATAGCATGGAAGGCTGATTGCACCCATGGTGATATACTGGTATCATGAAAGTGATATCGTCTATGAAAAAGACGTTGTACTACACACACAAATGAAATGTCAATGTCAATATCAAAATGCCCAACTCCGATTACAAACTCCGCTGGACACTTTTGCATGAAATTGAAACTTACAGATCGATCCACCGAGATAGAAAGGCAACTTGGGAATCCCCAAAGACCCAACTGTATCAAAACATCCGAGAAAGCGTATATGAGGGTTTGAGCAACCATACTTCTTTCGAAAAGAAAAGGCCTCGGGACTCTCAGGGGTTGTTTTTGCTGACCTATGCCGGTAGAATTCGTATGCCACTTGCAAATTTTCAGGGGTCATCTGATGAGGAGCAAGCATGCCCACATTGTATAACATTCCAACTAGGCTTCTTGCAGCATATGCTTAATGATCATCATCAGGGGTATGGTCCCACGTATACATGCATTGCAAAAGGTACCATTATGAATAAGCAGTAATGAAGTATAGTAGGCTGCAGTGCTTACCTCCTCGGCTGAAACCTATAACCCATACTTCATCTCTTTCATAGTCATGTATTGTGTTGCCTAAAAACTGATAGGCATCCAGGATCTGCTGGTCAATACCTAGACCTGTCATAGCACCTAGTGGATCTTCTTGTCCGCCATCTGTGATGCCTACTCCTTTAAAGTATCCGGGTATTTGGATCCATTGATCACCTTTATAGGTATGCGGCGACATATTGACATGTTCGAACCATCGAAACACATTTGTATGGGCTAGAAAAAAGATAGTTTGACCAAAATGAGTACGATGTGATAGTGTCTCCTTTGTCTCTGCCTCATAAAATCTAAGCCAGTCTTACAGTCTGGATCTTCCCAGGTACCATCCATGCAGAGAATGATTCTTCGACGGTAAACAGCTTGGTCAGACATTGATAAGGATAGTTGATTGGTGAGAGAAGAAAAAATCAAGACCACCTTGAAAATACACATATTTATAGCTTTGAAAGGCACAACTTGGAAAGAATCGGGATATATGGGCAATGATTCAGCGCGTGGTCATGTATGGGTACACACAGAGTGAAAGGAAACGGGTCATATCGTTTTACAGAAAAGCAAAGGGTGAGTTACACCCATGACGCCTTATCATTACTCGATATGCAGCATGGCAGAAAAAGGGTGCCAATGTGGTTTTGCCGTGGATAAAGTAAGATTTTGGTCAAGAGTGTCAAGTCATCAATGCACTAGATGATCATGCGGCGGGGTTTGAATTTACTCAGCTCTTACCAGTCTGTCCTGTGAAACAACTTGTACTGCATAATTTAATGCGTGCAAGTCCTCGAAAATATCAATTGATCTTGACCTCTCTGATCCTGATATAAGAGTGCATGAACTTTTCTGTGACCATAAAGTCATCCCTACAAGCTGATGATATTGGAAGGGTGCTACAGGCACCGTGCGATTAGCGCATGGATCAAAAAGTTTTTACTTTCCAAACTCCTCACTTGAATTCTGTGTATGAAGGGCTGAAGCCCGCTTTGACTTTACTGTTTTGACTTTTGACGTCTAACTACTACAATGTGTCTCTAGCATCCTCCGGTTGGTGACACCTGGGATCTAAGTAGCTTTGAAAAAAAAAAAAGTGAGGTCGAGATTTTTGAACTCCGACGTTTGGAAAAGGGGCGGGCCATTCCCCATGAAAAGTACCACTTTTCTTGAACACTGATTTTCGTGCAAACGAGGTAGACGACCCTAATTCAAATTTTACATGCAAAAAGGTATGCTTTCTATCTATTAGGTGATGCCAAGAAGGCTACATTTTGGTGAATGACTCGCCGGCTTTGGGGCACTCCAATCATTCACTGTTTGGGTGCTTCACATGGACTGGACAGACGTATACAATATAGGAAAAGTGTTTTTCTTGCTATCATTCGATAGACATGAGCCGTATCTAGGTCCATGTGAAATTTAAAAGTAGGTTATCCATCTCGGTATCTATGAAGAAGGAAACTACTGAAAAAAATTGGAGATGAAAATCGGAAAGTTTCTAAAAAAGTGATTTTTTTTCAAACGCCGACATTTGCTGGCAGAATCCTTGCGCACAAAATTTGAACCCGCCCTTTCAGATTAGAATGACACTGGTGCCAAATTATGTATAATGATTGGGTGTGTTAGAGTCTTCAACATCTGGACGATATGTATTCTTGGCTTTCGTGATCAGAAGACTCTGCCTATCCACCGGAGAGTGAGATATCCCATCCTACAGGTATAGCCACCAATAGAGCTAACAGAGGGAAAACATTAGGCCATCAAAGGTTTTTGACATTCAGGTTTGATGGAATCACTAGGGCTTTGTTATTGCCAGAGTGAAATAGTGGCTAAATTTTATCATGTCCCTGAGAATTGAGGCTGTCGGTATACTGGTTTGAGTGTCAGATCGTCGGTGGCGCTTAAACTGATATGATTCGATCTCCGATCCTCTTTGTGCCTTGATAGATCACAAGCAAGGCGATCTTCACACGATGAGTGTAGTCTGAGTGGGTGGACGATATGTGCAAACCTCCACTGCAGCGAGACGACATTCCCATTGGTACTAATCATCGCCTCATGCATTTGTAGTAGAAGTAGGCAGAAAATCATTTGTATTACATTCGAGTCTGTCGGAGTTTCAACATCACTTCTTTGGTCTCTCACTGAAAGCACTGTAATCACTCTATTCTCCTCCTGCGAACAAAAATTTACTTGGCAACAAAGTCTCATGCACTGTTGATGTCGGTCATTGAATACCACAATTGCCTATCATCCATACCGGTTCCTGAATCGGAAAACCATTGCTTGGCTGGGATCACAAATATGAAATGCATCAGCCACAGTAGTGTCCCGATTCTTCACAGGTATAGCAAAAACGGCAACAAAACGACTGTGAAACCTAATGATGACATTGTGTCCATGATTTGCAAACTGGATTTGTGATTTCTCCCTCGGTAAACAAGGAGAGACAAATGTTTGCCGCATAGAAACACACAGTTTTGCCCGCTCTGTTCCTAATACAACAAATGCTCATCTAAGACCATTATACATTCATCATTGTAGAGTGCCCGTACGTCTGGGTCAACAATAACTATGTGCTACAAAAGTAGAAATCTAAAAATACATTTTTCCCCTGCCAAGATGGAGCGGGGTTTGAACTTCGGCGAAGGGAATAAATAGCTTCGTTTTTCCCTCCCCTTTCTTTTTCTTCTTTCTCTTCCCTTCATTACTTCCTAACTTGATTCTATTCCAAATGTCGAAACAGCAACAGTTTCAACGTCTTTTACTTATCCTATCCATAGCGTCTTTGCTACTCTCCTTTTTACCTCTGCTAGACGCTGCCCCATTAGTAGCTCGGGCCCCTACTGATACGACCACTGTTACCTTGCCTTGTAAGTACCACTTACCTCCATTCTTTCGTATCATTCTTTGATCTCTTACCATTGTTTTCTTCTTTTAGTTACTGACCATGCTGTTACGGTGCAAAACATTGTGCTCAGTGTGATTCTCTTCATCACTGGTGGTTACCTTTGCTTCCTTGGTGGTGTCCATCAACACTTCACTATGTTTATCGTTGGTTTCTACGTCGGATCAAATGTTGCCTATATCATTTTACTGAACGCCAAAGAAGATTATGGAAGCAACTCAGAAACGATTTTACTTGTCGTCAGTGTGGTGGTTGGTATACTAGCAGGTCTCATCTTATCGTGCTGCTTCTTTTTGGCGGTATATCTGGTCGGTGCTCTCCTAGGTTACTTCACTGCCCTTTGGTTACTCTCATGGGTTACTAACGGTCTGATCCAAACCAACTGGGGGCGTGCTATTCTCATTATTGTATTTGTAATTGTGGGTATCATCCTGATGGTCTTCTTTGAACGATTCTTAATGGTGGTGGCCACGGCATTTATCGGCTCCTTTGCCATCTTCATCGGTGTGGATATCTACATAAAAACTGGTCTTGCGGAATCCGTTATCAACTTTTTACAAGCTCGAAGCGCCACTGTCATTACCGAAGCCACTCCTCAACTGCGCGGTATGCTGGGTGGTTGTCTTGGTCTGGCCATTGTCGGTGCCTTGATTCAATTCTGTCAATTACGTCGTCGCTCTCAGCCTCCCCCCACTTGGAACCAGCAGCATCCTTATGGTCGTTACGGATGGAAGCGTGTCTAAGCTACTACTCCTTGCCCTTTTTATGATATCTTACCTACTATCCCCATCCTCTTATCTTCCATTGTTATCTGTGTATACGTTTATAGTTTTATCTCCTCCCCCTCCTCCTTCTTTATGTTTATAGTATTCATGTATATACTCTCAATCAAAAATAAACGAAGAGAAACACTTCTGTGCGTATTGACTTTGATTCTTATTGCCAATCTGCGCCCTGCTATAGATCCACTAATCTTAAAGTTGAAGATGGTCGAAGTCCTCAACATGTCATGCTCATATTGTACTGATTCCAATGATGATAGCTGTATACGCTGATGTAACATCATTAGACCTCAGATTCAGTGTGAACGAGTCTTGAACATGTTTTTTGCGTCGACCCCTCTAGATCAGAATGCTTTGATCTTTCCTAAAATGGTATATCGTATTAGGCGATGACTATCACTACTCAAACAAAAGCTTTCTTATCAAGTATACAATAGGCTGTCCTTTTCACCTATAAGATTTCCGGTGCTCGCTCAAAAGCATAATCAAACACACTTTTGTACACTCAAGCTACCTGCTACCAACGGTTAGGACCTGAGTCATATAAAATCTCGGGCCAGTAATCCTATCAGCCACGTATTGAAGCCCCGACACGAATTTCTAGGCTGCAAGAATCACATTTCCGTCAAATCCTTTTCTTTGCTTCTTCTTTGCGTCTTCATCACTTTTTTCTTTCCACCGACATCACCGCACCACAAGCGACTCGCCCCTCTATACAACGACCCTAAACGACGAAGACAGGTTGACTCTCTCCTTCTTACCATCTTGTCCATCTTTACCTTACCATGACTAACATTTGCCTTTTGTACCATTGCTCTTCTTTTTCCTACTAGATTCAGCAGGATGGCAACGGAAATCGGCTCTCTGGCACCAGGACTCGATGGACATGTGTTTAGATTAGGGATTGGACGCAACGGATTAAGAAAAATATGGGGGTGCCCTCACTTGTCTATAGTAGATCGTCAATCCATTGCACTTTCAAAAGGCACTATTCCTGAATCCACTCTTTTTGGACACTACCACCGACCCTTTTGGCACCGCTGACCAACTCTCCCCTTCTTCATTCCGTAGCTATTACACTAGATTAGTCATTCCATGGCAAGCCCTACATGTAGTTTAACCATAGTCTCAATCAGTGAATAAAGCCTACTTTGAACTATCGCCATGACTTTACTTTTTTGAATCTGTTCCAGTTGTCTTGGAAGCTCCGACATACAAGTGCACCAAGTCTTGACCAATTGCTATGCACACTAGAGCTTGAAAAAGGCGGGCGGCGTGAAGTAAAGCAGGGCGAGCGGCTTTTAAACACACTAGACTTTAAATTTTTGTAATGAGTTGCCCTGTTTTCCAAACTGAGATGGATAACCCATCTTCAAATTCGACATGGGACAAGATGGAATGTATATCTATCAAAGAATACCAAAAACGATGCATTTTTACGTCGTGTGCGTCCATGAACACTACAGGAAGCAGCAAAAAGTGACTGATTGGAGTGGTATCAAAAAAGGCCATTTATTCAAGAAAACTAGGCTTTCTTGGTATCAGTCGATAGATAAAAAGCACTTTCAAGTCCACGTCAAAACTGATAGTAGGTTGTCTATTCTGTTCGGGAGAAAAATGAGATCCAAAAAAGTGGTACTTTTTCCAAGGGGATGGTCTGTCCCAATTGGTGGGGCAAGGGGAGAGGGAGGCGACCAATCACAGACATTCTAGATCACGTGACCCACTTTTTGTTGAATGAAGGTCCCAATTTTGGTCGCAACATTGAAAAAATTGACCAATCACAGACACTCTAGGTCACGTGATCCCGTTTTTGGAAGTATGGTTTATATAGCACTGGTTGATTTTAGATATATAAATGGGGATCTAGCTCAAATGGTAGAGCGCTCGCTTAGCATGTGAGAGGCACTGGGATCAATGCCCAGGTTCTCCAATCGTTTTTTGCTCAAATTTTCATTGGAGCGGAGTTGGAATATCTTCGTTGTTGCCTTCCTGCCTCTTTGGTCTGGGACCATCTTTTTTTGTCCCTGTTGCGACTATTTTTGGCTGGAAATAGGTAACTGGGTGATGCAAAAGTGGTTACGGTTATGTTTTGTAAGTGAGCACCAGAACTGTTATGGGTTAAGCTCAACCTTTTGTAAAGTCAATGGAGAGAAAAAGTAAAGTGAGAGAGAGAAAGAGGGATCGGCGAAGAAGAAAAGAGAAAAAAAGTTCAGACACCACAGACCCCCTCGACACTCTCTTTTCTTGCCCACTGGTAAGCTCTATACCAATGCCATTATCTCTTTGTCAGCTCACAATGACCACGGTATTGACTTTTTGCAGAGCTCTTAGTGATTCCACTGGATTTAGACAGGATATGGCCTGCCAACTCCCTCTTTCAGTACAGCCCCCACTCAGACTTGAAGCTTTGTTTTACTAGCTTTGCATATATCAACTCTTAAACCTCTCTTGAAGCCATCTTTTTGGACTGCATGAATGCCTGTACCTGAGTAGTCTACCAGTAAAATGCCCTTTTATGGTAGCTGAGTTACTATTGGACAAAGTGCACTTGATAAAGCGCCTACATTGGAAGATATAGGCAAACATGATGTCTCTTTGTGGGTGAGAAGCACAAAAGGGGTAATGAGTCGTGGCGGGTTGTTAAGACTTGAACTTTTTTGAAAGCTCCTCGGTTTTGAACTCCAACTTTTTGGAAAAGATCTGTCTTTTCCTCCAAACTGAGGTAGATAATCCATCTTTGAATTTCACATGAGACAACATGCAGCCCATAACCACCGAATGCTACCAAAAACGAAGCACTTCTACGCTGCATGCATCCGTGAACACCACAGAAAGTCCCAAAAAAAGCGACTGATTGCAATGCCCTCAAAGTCAGCAATCGCTTTGAGCAAATTAAGCAATTTTGATACCATGCGATAGATAGCAGAATTATCTCTCTTCGTGTAGAATATGAGACAAAGTTGTTCATACCGTTCGCAAGATAACTCATGTCCAAGAAAAGTGGCAATGTTGCATGGGGGATGGTCCGTCTTTTTTTTTCAAAATGTCAGGGGGAGAAAAATTGACCAAGACAGGTTTTTCGTTCTAAACCTAAATCTTTTCTTCTTACTCGCTCTTTCATCACTTTTACATTGACACTGTCTTTCTTTTTTCTTTCCTCCGGAATTACAAGTTAGAAAATTGGAAAAAGTACAGACCATCCCCTTGAAAAAAATCTCACTTTTTTAGATTTCAATTTCCTTGCGAACGGAATAGACAATCTACCATCAGGTTTGACATGGACCTAGAGGTGCTTTTTATCTATCCACTGATACCAAGAAAGTTGGGTTTCCGTGAGTCAATTGTCTTTTTTGATACCACTCCAATCGGTCGCTTTTTGGGGCTTCATTTAGCGATCACGGCGGTATAGACACAAAAGTGCTCGTTTCTGGGTATCATTTGGTAGATATGCCCTGTATCGTGATGCCTGTGAGATTTGACGGTGGTTTGTCTATCTCGGATTGAGAAAAAAGCAACTCTTTACAAAAAAAAAGAGGTTAAAGTTTTACATTTCCAAAACATTTTGAACCCCGCCATCTGGAAAAAGGACAGACCATCCCCTTGTCCCATTTTCTTGCACTCCATTTTTCTTGTGAACGAAATAGACAACCCACCATCAAATTTAACATGGATCCAGAGATGCTTTTTATCTATCGACTGATACCAAGAATGTTGGGTCTCCGTGAGTCAATTGTCTTTTTTGATACACCTCCAATCAGTCGCTTTTGGGGGCTTCTTGTAGCGTTCACGGCGGCATACGACACAAAAGTGCTCACTTATGCGTATCAGTCGGTAGATATGCTCTGTATCGTGGTGCCCGTAAAATTTGACAGTGGGTTGTTTATCTCGGATTGAGAAAAAAGCAGCTTTTACCCCCAAAAAAAAGGTGGTCAAAAAGTTCAAAATGTCCAATTTTCAAAAGCTATGACAGGGCTCACAATTTACACCTCTCCCCCAAGAAGACGGAAAGGCTGCAAAGGTTGTACTTACAGGACTTGGAATGGCTGACCTGAGTCTATGACCGTGAGAATGAAAGAGAAGAAAACTGACCGGCAGCGGAAAAGTGTCAGTTGTAGTGGAAAAAAGGAGGGATTCTCCGCTCAGAGGCAATGCGCAGGGGCAAATTGGAAAGACCGAGTTTGAATGGGATTGCGCAGGAGCAAAAGTAAGTGTCAGGGTCAAGATAGAAGGCCGAAGTCTGCATGAAATACTGAAGTTCTGGTTTATAAAAGAGTTGCTTATTTCTCAGAATCGACATAGACAACCCACCGTCAAATTTCACAGGCACCACGATAAAGTGCATATCTATCGACTGATACCCGTAAACAAGTACTTTTACGCTGTGTGCGGCCGTGAACGCTACGAGAAGCCCCCCCCCAAAGCGACTAATTGGAGTGGTATCAAAATGGCAAGGCATCCAAGGAAATCTGTCTTACTTGGTATCAGTCGTTAGATAAAAACCACTTCTGAACCACTTCTGAGTCTATGTCAAATTTGAAGTTGGGTTGTCCATCCTGTTCACAAGAAAAATGGGCTCCAATAAAAAAGTGAGACTTTTTACAAGGTCTGTCCTTTCTTCAAATGGCGGGGTTTGACAACATACAAAATTTGAACTCTTTGAACTTTTGACGTCCATTTTTTTTGTAAAGTTGCTTATTCTTCAAAACCAAGATGGCCAGCCTTCCGTCAAATTTCACAAACAACACAATGCAAAGCATATCTATCGACTGATACCCCGCAAACAAGCATTTTGATGTTGTATGCGGTTATGAACGCTCCGAGAAGCCCACCCAAAAGCGACCAATTGGAGTGGTATCAAAAATGGCAAGCCGTCCAAGAAAATCAGGCTTTCTTGATATCAGCCGATAGATAAAAAGCACTTCTGAGTCTGTGCCAAATTTGAAGTTGGGTTGTTCATTCCGTTCACAAGAAAAATGTGCTCCAAAAAAGTAAAACTTTATCCGAGGTATGTCCTTTCTTCAAACTAATCAACGAAAAATTAAGTCTACGCCCTTCGCCCCTGCGCAAATTTATTGTAAGCTCGAATCCCCCGAAAAAAGAGTATAGGCAAACGAGTAATGATGTTCGAGTATGCTTTATTGAGCGAATGAGACTATAATTGAGCTATTTTTCAAAGTGTAGGGGCAGGAGTGACTTGCCATGGAGTAGCTAATGTAGTGTTTTGGAGTTGGGAATGGAAGAGGGAGAGCAGACTAACGGTTTCAAAAGCATGGGCTGTGATGGACACAGGGATCAGACCAAAGGATAGTGCACTTCAGCAGTGCAATGGCTATGGCATCTACTATAGATGAGGTGAGTGCACGAAAAAAAAAATTCAAGGGTTTCCCTCTGTTTTTCATTTTTAAAAATTTTCAAACAGCCTTATTTTGTGATATAAAGCAGTGGGCGAGTCGTCATCGTCGTCGTCGTCTTCGTTATCGTCGTGTCATCGTCGTATCCGATCTAATGTCGAAAACAAAAAGACTAGTCATGCTAAGCCAAAAGATTAGCAAGGTGCTGAGAGGAGGAGGAGCAATGTAAATGACGATGAAAAAAAAGTGATGGCGAGGGGAAGAAGAAGCAAAGAAAAGGCGATACTAGAAATGCATTTTTTTGCTGCATGTGGTAGACAGAAGCGGACTTTAAAATGTAGCTGGGGCGTTCCCTCATGCGCCAGTCGGGGTTTCCAAATACATATTCACAACTTTTCATTTCCCTTCTCTTTCCCTTTCCCTTTCGCTTAAACAAAACTACTAGCTGCATCTACTAGTATTTAAAACCATCTATGACAATACAATCCCGGGCAAGTAAGTGTCTACAATCCAACAGGTATAATGTACTTCGATGAAGTGCTGACCAGTCGCTCATGCAAATGTAAATTCAAACAGATTTGGTAGGTACAATGGTACATGGTCCGAACGCTATCAACTTCATTCCTTGTTGAATGGTGGTAGGTATCTAGTATGGGAAGTTGGAGTGAGGTGTGTGACATTACGTGCGTATACGTTGCTTTAGTTCGTTTGGTTAACTTAGTCTTCTTTCAGAGTAGGGTTACCTTTGTTGTCACCCACATACCTGTTTGTGTCTAGTAATGCCACTCAATCACATACCGTTCCATCCTGTGCAGGTAAGTCCTCTCTATTATAAAAGCTCAGCTTCATGTTATTCGACTGTGATAAAACTAATCTCTTTCGCTTCTTCTTTACGATACTCTGTTGTATAAACTTGGCCAACTATTTTCCTCTACTTGTGACAAGCCCTCTACCTTGCCCTATGAAAACTGACGCCCACTCGATGTCTAATCATAATCGATATAGTCCAGAATTATCGACTATTGAAACCACTTTGGAAGCTCTACCACCACTACAACTGTCATCATTCGATATGAAATCATACACTCCAAAACACACAGAAGCAACAGCATCAAAACGGAAGGAAACTCATCTTTACAAGACTGAACACTGTCGTAACTGGGTTGAGCTGGGTGAATGCCGGTAAGAAGAAGATAGTAACTATCATATGTGTTAATGCTAACAACTCTTCTTCGAGATATGGAAAGAAGTGCCGTTATGCGCATGGCGATATCGAGCTACGCTGGATTGACAGAGACAACCGATACAAAACGAAGATCTGTCGTGCTTACCATGTTGAAGGGGCTTGTCTTTATGGTAGTCGGTGTACTTTTATTCATAACGATACAGGTCATAGTGTGATTGGTGCTGATCTGAACAAGTCTTTGATCCAGCCTTCTTCCTTTGGTGACTCCTATGTGCTCAAATCTCGTCAGCATTCCCGATTCTTTGTCTCTAATAACAATGATCAAGATTTACACCATGGTCTCTCTTCATCAGCTTCAATTGTCACTGGGTTACCTGCAAAGAAGATGTGGAAGCCAACGCCTGAATCAGGTACGCAACTCTTACTTGATTGTCCCACTTTGGATGAAGATAGCCAGCGACACCACCCATACATTAGCTACTTGGCAGAACCTACAGCGACGACGGATAGACACGATCAGCGTCCTCATCTTCCAACATTGGTGCCACCTCACTCATTGTCATCACCATCATCCTATTACTCGTCCTCCTTTTCGTCATCAACATCATCACTCTCTTCTATCAAGACCACCGGGAATTACCAGGCGTCTTACCTTGATCAACTCGGGGGTGCCGATTTAGTGCCTATAGCTACTCTGCCAACGAAGTCGAAACACAATACCTCGAGCCTACACGACAACAACTGCAGGATCGGAAACAAATGGCAACATGGTCATGGGCCGTATGACTGACAAAGCCTATTATAGCCTGCCTGATCTTAGTGCTCCTATTAGACTGTAGCTTCTCCTATAAATGATGTGTTATTATTAGCCTTATTCTACTTTGCTATCACTGTCTTTGTCACTTATTTATCTAACTTCTCTCTGATGTATTGATCAATAAAAACGCATCAAAATCACTCCTTTGTTTGTAACCCAATAAAAAATGAAATGGATATTCCGTTCTAGGTCTGAAGGGATGATAGAGGGGATGATAGAGGGGATGATAGAGGGGATGATGAAACATGAACATTGCTTTTAAGGGCGGCGTTTAAAACTGGGATTCAGGAACGAGGGGTGATCTTCCTGTTTCTTGAATTTTGCAGACAATAAGGACTTCTATGGCGGGGGACTCTTTGAATCCCTAACTTAAGACTCGGGCATAGCTAGGACTCAATTTGAAATAAAGTAAAATCGCCCCGCCAGGCACAGAAATGGTCTTACTTTTCTCATCGGGATTCGATCGACAGGACCCTCTCTTTTCCTAGCATCAAGTCCAACAAGAAGACGCATATCAATTGCGGCTCATCAGCTCGTATGGCGGATATCGTGTGTGCCAACGAGGATCAAATACGGCGCCAAGGCCGATGGAACAACACAATGATGACCGGGGCATATCTCACCAGTCTTTCAAGAGAAATGATGCGATCAATGACAGGCTCCCCACCAATGGTCGATCCTTTTATTTTGCACGTGCCGCCCTTGACTTACCTACCAGCCTCTGCAAGAAGTTGTTCCCGGCGATCGACGAATGGCATGACCGACTGGCGGAAAAATATCTCAGTCCTGACAACAACGATTCTATATAATCTACCGTCGCTGCCAGTGCATTTGTACAGGTGATCATGATGCTCAGGAAGACTTTATACGAGACTCGGTGCTCATGATGGAACTTTACCCCCTGCCATCCCACTTGGCAACATTCAATCTTCTCTGATCCAGCCTACTTGTCAGTCAAAAGGAATGTCAAAATCATAGCATTGAATGTATTAGTATGCTCACTCTGATATGTCAGGGAACTACTGCAAATTGAAGCTCAGGAACACGATTCTGCCCACACACTCCTCCAACAATGTGTGCGTGTGCACTCAAGATTTCAAACCCCGATTTGGCTACAAGATCTTTTTTTTGCCCGTCCTTTATTTTTGCTCCTTCTTCCCCTCGTCATCCCTTTTTTGCCACCTTGTCAGTCTTTTTACTCCACGACGACAAACGAGCTAACGAACTAACGAACGACCGAACGAGCAAGCGAACGACCGAACGGTAACTCTCCTCTTCTCACGACATGTTCATCTTTTGCATACCATTACTAACTTTTTGCCTTTTGCATCGTTCCTCTTTCTTTTGACACTAGATCGGCTACGACGATGACCACGGCAATAGGGACGACGACGATGCTAATGACGACTCCACCACTGCTTCATGTCGCCCAAAAAGGCTCTTTTTAAAATTTTCAAATGTAAAAAACATGGGGAAACCCTTGAATTTTTTTTTTAGATGCACTCCCATTCCATAGTAGATTACCTAGCCATTGTACCGATAAAGTGCACTATCCCTTGACCCATCCCCAACGCCTACTACTACTGACACTTTGAATAACACTGGTCTGCTCTCCTCCTCTCTTTTCCTTAGCTCATTACACTAGATTAGTCACTCCATGACAAGCCTTGTATTCACTGCCACCCATTCAGTCAATAAAACCCCTACTTGAACCCATCTCCATGACTTTTTTTTTTTCTGCATAAGCTTCAGTGATTTGTAGGCTCTGATATGTAGCAGTACAAATCACCCGGTGCGTCAAGCCCTGACCCCTTTTTTGTTGTCTACTTTGTCGCTTGACGGTGTTTAAACTATGGTATTGACACCTTTTGGCCTAACCAGTGCCTAATACGACATACCGCTAGGGTACTAAAAGGTTGGGATAGGATAGGAGACTACAGATCGGTAATGGTTTAGGACAATAGATTAGAGACATGGGTGATAGGATAGGATGTGAGGGATCAAAGAGTGTGCGACACCGTACAAGGCATACTGGGGACTCATCCATTGAACAGCTGTGGTTATTTGGTTGAACCCTTAATGAATGGAAGTTATCAAGTCCGCTCTGAGACTTTTGAGGACCCGGGGATTTTGGGAGATGATAATAAGGACATACCAGAGTCTTTAAAATCACTGAAGCTTATACAAAAGAACAAAGTCATGGCGATGGGATTAAGTAGGAACTTTTATTGACCAAATGAGACTATGCTCAAGCTACATGTTCTAGTGGACGGCAGTGAATACAGGGCTTGTCATGGAGTGACTAATCTAGTGTAATGAGCTAAGGAAAAGAGAGGAGGAGAGCAGACCAGTGTTATTCAAAGTGTCAGTAGTAGTAGGCGCTGGGAATGGGTCAAGGGATAGTGCACTTTATCGGTACAATGGCTAGGTAATCTACTATGGAATGGGAGTGCATCTAAAAAAAAAATTCAAGGGTTTCCCCATGTTTTTTACATTTGAAAATTTTAAAAAGAGCCTTTTTGGGCGACATGAAGCAGTGGTGGAGTCGTCATTAGCATCGTCGTCGTCCCTATTGCCGTGGTCATCGTCGTAGCCGATCTAGTGTCAAAAGAAAGAGGAACGATGCAAAAGGCAAAAAGTTAGTAATGGTAAGCAAAAGATGATCATGACGTGAGAAGAGGAGAGTTACCGTTCGTTCTTTCGCTTGCTCGTTCGGTCGTTCGTTAGTTCGTCCGTTTGTCGTCGTGGAGTAAAAGACTGACAAGGTGGCAAAAAAGTGATGACGAGGGGAAGAAGGAGCAAAAATAAAGGACGGGCAAAAAAAAGATCTTGTAGCCAAATCGGGGTTTGAAATCTTGAGTGCACAGGCACACATTGTTGGAGGAGTGTGTGAGCAGGATCGTGTTCCTGAGCTTCAATTTGCAGTAGTTCCCTGACATATCAGAGTGAGCATACCAATACATTTCAATGCTATGATTTTGACATTCCTTTTGACTGACAAGTAGGCTGGATCAGAGAAGATTGAATGTTGCCAAGTGGGATGGCAGGGGTAAAGTTCCATCATGAGCACCGAGTCTCGTATAAAAGTCTTACTGAGCATCATGATCACCTGTACAAATGCACTGGCAGCGACGGTAGGTTGAATAGAATCGTTGTTGTCAGGACTGAGATATTTTTCCGCCAGTCGGTCATGCCATTCGCCGATCGCCGGGAACAACTTCTTGCAGAGGCTGGTAGGTAAGTCAAGGGCGGCACGTGCAAATAAAATGATCGACCAGTGGGGGGGGGAGCCTGTCATTGATCGCATCATTTCTCTTGAAATACTGGTGAGATATGCCCCGTTCATTGTTGATCCTCGTTCGCATACACGATACCCGCCATATAGATCCTTATGATGGAAGGTGTTGTTGTCAGCAATGTAAGAGAGAGGTGGACAGGATGCTGGAAAGGAGACTTACCCTTGCTGTCATCATTGAGGCTCGTCATGCATAGTTCGTGTCAGAGGGGATGCCATGGCATAGCCGATATCAAGAAAAAAAGGGATGGGGAAAGAATGAAGTAGTAAAGAATAAAGATTTGTGGAAAAAGCGGAGACTTATAGCATTGTCAAAACCCGCCATCTTCCCCTCTCACCAAAATTCTTTTTGTTCGCAAAATTCATGCATAAACCTATTTCCAACCCCGACTTTAGGATTGCCCCTGTCCTGTTGCCTCTGCACGGAGAATTCCCCCTGACAAATCCTGGATGATGAAAAAAGACGGTCGGAGTGTTAACATTTTGCATAAATTGCATGAATGGACGGTCTTTTGTAATCTCGAGTTGAGAGTGGTTCGTATATTGGTAAACATTGAGGTATAGCACTATAATAAGAGACTAAAACATGGTATCACTATCCTAAAAGGGGACTGGAGTCGCTTCAACGCTTCGGAGTGAAGAATGTGGGAGGGACATCGATGTTGTTCATGTATGGCGGTGTTGTTTCTCGAGTGGTTTTGCTAGTTTGCCGCTTCCGTTTTCGAGATCGTGTAGATAACATAGCCTTGCGAGATAAGTCGATAATGTGTTTCTATCACGAAAATCAGTAATATAGATGAGTTATTTTGTATTACACTTGATCCTTATCTTATCCTAATAGTACCTTGAATTTCAGCAATACAGGGAACAATGCACCTTCGGCCATAATTTCATCCAGTTCCAACATGTCGCTTGGCAATACAATGTCAACGAGCTTGACAGCCACAACAACGTCTTCATACATCTTGACCGAGTACATACATGCTACCAAACCTATAAAGAGGGTCATACGTAAGTATTCGATGGATCTCTGAGGGAAACTTACCAATCACGTCCATGCCAATAACACCAATAGATGGATCGTCCACATGCTTGATCAGTCTTGACAAAATGCTCTTGTTGATCCTAAGGTTCTTGTTTTGTTGTACAATTTGAATCGCATCCGACACACCCATTGGTTTAAACTCGACAGAAGTCAATTCAAACGTATTGTCACCATCTACGGATTGGACGAGCAGATCGATTTTCCGCCCAGCAACGCTTTTTCGAGTGTTTCCATGTTCCAGTTCATTGATCTGCCTATCATACTTTGTTGCCCGACAAGCCATTTCACCACTATGCAAATGAAAGATGTCAGTTCATTTGCAACTTCTTAAAAACAAAACTTAAAACGTCAATAGGTAGCTTACGTCCTTAGATGTATTTCAGGCGAGCCTCGGAAGAGGGTTCTAAATATTGGTTTCCAGTAGTCCAGGTACTCCGCTTCTGTTTCATCATTGGTCCAGGTCGAGTATTCAACCATGTTTAGTCTATACCAGAGGGAAAAAAATGAGAATAAGCAATCTTTTCACCAACGAGAGAGAGAGAGAGAGATGTTTACTTACATATGATCGAGAATGTCCAATATAATCATCAGTGTGGATTCTTTAATATCAACTTTAGCTTCGATGGCAGCCATCTTCTCCTTCAAGATCCATTTTCGGGTCCCTGTGATACCTTTTAGTTTATAGAGCTACCGTTCACAAGACATCCGTGTTAGATATGCCCGTCTGTCAATACTTTCGCTTACCTTTGACAAGTATGACACAATCCGCCCTATGTAATTGTTATCCTGGGGTGCCTCCAACGATTCCATGATACTGCTATCCAATATTGACTTGAGCACCGGCTTTGACAGATATCTCACAGCAAGATCACGATGATCAAGGTTGATGGTGTTGATCATTCCAGATAAGAAGACGCTAAAAAGCAAGGTGTCATGTATTAGTATTGTCAACCACATAAAGACAAAGGTTACCTTAAAAATGATTTCCTAGTTTTATCCAGCTGGTCAAACTGCTTGATATCCGCCAAACATTGATTGTATAGTCTAGCTTGGAGAGATGTTTCCGCCATGGGTACCAATTGTTCGACGTCTACTTTTTCACCTTTGTACTATACATTATAGAAGGTCTTGTTACTGTCCAAAGAAGGAGATATACGCTATTCGAGACTTACCAGTGAATAGACATAGCCATATAAAGGTCGGAGCAGGGCAGTCTCCGTACTGGCGTCAGATACCAAAAGAGTGTCATTATGGAGAGCAAACTCGATATCATCTGTGAGATATGGGTCGTAAAGTTAGCCACAAAGGGTAGCCGTATATGAGCTTATACCTACCATCCAAAGTAACCTCAGGTTCATCTACGTATGGACAAATAAGAGCTTGTTAAACTTCCAACTCAATGATAGCTAAAACGAGTTACCAAGAGTTTCAGTCGGGGTGTTTACCAGATCAGTCGTATTCCCCGGACTTTCCACATTGCTATTTTGGTGCGTCAAGTCATTGGCCAGGTCCAAGTTGTCGTTCTCCAAAGCGCTACTGGATCCAACTAGACAGAAACATAATGAGCCATTAGCTTACCATCAAAATGTGTCTCTTTTCCCTTACCCGGAGTAGCTCGAGCTTGGTTGTTGTTGGTAAGATTGATAGTATCGCCATGACATCCCACAATACTGCCTTGATAAATGATGGTTGATGCAGAGGGGGTTTCTGGTTTTGCCTACAAACAAACGATTAGCAAGAGATGCATAACCAAACAAAAAGTTCTTGTACCTTTGTATCGAGGAGGTATCCAGCATAAGCCTTGATATCTCGAGGAAGGGTCTTGTTCTTTTTGATGACGGCCAGATCTGATCGGTAGCTCTTGTTTAGGCTATAAACGGTGGGCGTGGCTGACACATTGTTCCTATGGGCATCGCAGTAGTTGGGCAAGCTCCAGTCCCGCGCGGGTGTGGTTCTGAAGAATCGAGAGACCGAAATGTCGACATTGTCAGTAATCTTGTAGTCTTTATAGGCTTTGGGGCAGCTGGGTGAAGCCATCGCCATAAAAAGAAGGGGATCAATCAAGAGTGTGGGTGTAAAGAGAGGAAAGTGAAGAAGAGATCAGGCAGTTCTTATTTCTTTGAGCCCTTTTTATTCCACTCCGCATTTTAAAACTCCGCATTTTTTTTTGTGGTCAAGAGGGTCGGGGATTTCCATTTTGTTGTTATTTCTTCTTTCTCTTCTTTTATGATGATGATTACACTTGGAGGCTCGAACCTACCCGAAAGGTGGAAACGGCAGTCTGTTGTTGAAGGACTTGGACAAGACAATGCATTTGCCAGTTCGACTCGGTGCGTGTGGCTAATTGGCTTTCCTTGGCCTTGACAAACTCCTTCATCTGGCGGTGGCAATGCTTTCAACAGCTTGTTATTTCTTGATCATGGTAGCCCGCGTATCGATATTGCTTCCAAGGTGTTGATGGATCGAACCTATCCGAAAGGTGGAACGGCTTTTCTATTGTTGAAGGATGGAATCAAGACAATACATTTGGCCAGTTCGACTCGGTGCGTTTGGCTTCTAAAGCTCTCCTTGCTTTGAAAAATCTCTTCATCTTGTGGTGGCATTCCTTTAAACCGTTTGCTGTTACTTGATCATAGGGTGCCAAATGGACTGATATTGCCATCATAGTGGTCATCATCTCTGCTCCGCATCTACATCTACATTGTTACTGACTTGCTTTTCTCTTTCTTTGTAGAAGACAAGACCTGCTTCCATGTCTTGGTTGGATTGACAATACAGTGGGCTGAATAGGTGCTCTGGTAAGTTTAGGAAGGCTGGCTTCACTCTCTTTGCTTCTGTTTATACAATGGTGCTCCTTTTAACATGAAATGTCGACTACCTTGCGCCTCAAGAAAAGTATGTTGATATCCAGTAAGTATCTTTCCCACCTCACTCCTCAACGAAGAAATCGCTCCATATCCTAACCAATGCAATTTTTATCATAGTGTACCAGCTACACCAGCAAAAATGGGGCCCAGTCTTTACTCAGGGACTCTTCCAAAATGGTTAACAGGTAAAATGACTTTGACTACAAAGCAACTGAACCATGATAGCTGATGACGATTTGAATGAACCATAGACCAACCGCTTGCCACTTCATGAAGAAACATGTGATTCAGTCCGATTCAAGCTACATAAACTGTTTGAATGCGAAGTCTAAGCCTTGATCAACGGATAGTTACCCTAGCAATAGCAACAACTCACCCACAGTGTACCAATAGTCTTAATCATGCTCGTCACTCAATAAACATTTTTACCCACTTCTTTATCCATCTTTACAACGAAGTATATGAAGAGGGGACAGTGCTTAGGATATGATCAATAGGTAGCGCTAAGAACGTGGATATGCGTTATGGACGTTGGACTCAAGGGATTTTCAAATTCCGACAGTGCCTATAAAAATATCGATCTTCTGCATTCTCCTTTACGTCGCTCCTTCTTTGCTTCTTCATCACTTTTTTTCCCTCTATCGACATCGCCATGGCACCACTACTGATACGAACTATATGCATCGGCCATTAACGACAAACGTACGGTAACTCTGCCCTTCAAAGCATCTTTCAATTTATATCTCGACATGACCAACATTAACAGCTTTGATCGTTACTTTTTTATTTCATAGATGATCGAGTGGGATAACAACGGATATAGGCTCTCTATCATCAGGATTGGATGGACATATGGTTAGATTAGGGATCAGACGCAAGGGATTACGATAAACATGGGGAAACCCTAGCAATTTTTTTTAGGTGCCCTCACTTTTCCATTGTAGGTTCTGTAGCCATTGCGCTGCTGAATAAAGTGTATCTTTCCTCACTTTCTTTCCACAACATCAATGGCACTTCTGGTACCGCCGGTCAGCCCTCCCTCTCATCATTCCCTTGGTTAGGACACTAGATTAGTCATTCCCTAACAAGTCCTGGACATAAATCTGCAGCCTCCCCCTTAGACATACTGTGCACTCAACTATAGTCTCATTCAGCCAATAAAATATACTTGAAATCATCTCCATGTTTAGAACACCACCTTCTAGGGCCAAACTTGAGCGAAGGAACCGAGATTTTGATGTCTGCTGCTCAGACTCAACTGGGACTTTGTGTACAGTAGAGATTATCATTTGCCTTTTACACAAAGGGTTTTTGGCATCGTCCGGTTGTGAATACCAAAGATGCTGTCAAAAAGTTTAAACTCCGCTTTTGAAAAAGGTCGGACCATCCCTCATGAAAAGTTCCTCTTTTTGTTGAACATTGATTTTCTCGTTAAAGAGACTAAAAACTCTACTTCAAACTTTACATGAAGAAAGGTGTGCTTCCTATCCAAAGAGTAGGGGCATGTAGAGGAAAACGTCATCCACTGTAGATCTATATGGGCACTCATGGTGGATCTATGTAGGCAGAGGGACCCTTTAATAGATAAGAAGCATCAAGGTGCTTTTGAACTTTTTGAAAACTCATCGTGTTTAAACTCCAATTTTTGGTAAAGAATCACCTTATTTCTCAAAACCGAGATAGACAACCTACCTTTGAATCTCACAAGAAGCAAGATGCAATCTATATCTATAGAAAGCTATAAAGTTCAAAGTACCGTCATGTCGTATGGGTTCGTGAGCTGTACACAAAGCCTGAAAAAAGCGACTGATTGGAATGCACCAAAAAGTCAGCGATCGGTTTAGTAAACTCCAACATGTTTAACATCATTCAATAGATAGGACGCACACCTTTCTTCATGTAAAGTTTGAAGTAGAGTTTATAAACTCCAGCCTGCAGCGCTAAACTCAATAGCCTCTAGGGCTTGTAGATTTCATTCTCCGACTTTTGGAAAAAAGACAGGGAACCCCCTTGAAAAAAGTTTCATTTTTCTTGCATCTCTTTTTTCTCCTGAATGAAATCAACAGCTTGCCTTCAAATTTAACATGAACCTAGATGTGCCTTTCATCTTTCGATTGGTACCATGTGCGTCTGATTTTCTTGGATATATTGCCAACCTTCGAGCCGCTCCAATCAGTCGCTTTTTTGAGGCTTCTTTTAGCATTCACGGACCCATCAAACATACAAATGCATGTTTCTTGGTACCATTCAACCGCCGAGAATTGCATTGTGTTGCCTGTCAAATTTGAGGATAGGTTGTCTATCTCAGTTTTGAGAAAAAAGTCACTCTTTCCAAAATTATGCATCTCAATTTTTCAAATTTTCGATCGAATCTCGAAATTTTTCAAAACCTGCCGAAAGGTCAACCATTGGGTGCTTAATTCAAACCTGGGACATGAGACCAATCAAAAGTCACCTAAAAGTCAAGCGTGAGGCCAGCAGACGGTTCAAATGACGCCTATCAAGCTAAAATCAAGTTTATAGGGCTTGTAGCGCGTGTAGATTTTACTCTCCGACTGTTGGAAAAAGGACAGGGAACCGCCTTGGAAAAAGTGCCATTGTTCTTGCATCTCTTTTTTTTCCTAAATGGAATCGACGACCTGCTTTAAAAATTAACATGGACCTAGATGTGCTTTTCATCTTTCGATTGATACAATGTGCGCCTGGTTTCCTTGGATATATTGACAATTTCCTAGCCGCTCCAATCAGCCGCTTTTTTATGACTAATTTGAGCGTGCACAGATCCTTAGGCATAAATGTGCATGTTTTTTGGTACCATTCGACCGCCGAGCATTGCATTGTGTTGTTTGTAAAGTTTGAGGATGGGTTGTCTATCCCAGTTCTGAGAAAAAAGTCATTCTTTCCTAAATTATGCATCTCAATTTTCCAAATTTTCAAATTTTCGATCGAATCTAGAAATTTTTCAAAACCCGCCGAAAGGTCACCCATTGGCTGCCAAACTCAAGCCTGGGGCATCTGACCAATCAAAACCCGCCTAAAAGTCAAGCGTCAGGCCAGCAGACGGTTTATAGCGCGCCGGTAGCGCTAAACTCCAGCCTGCAAGCGCTAACCTCAAGCCAAACTCAAGCCTACAGGGCTAAACGCAGGCCCATAGGGCTAAACTCAGGCCTATAGGGCTAAACTCAAGCGTGTAGGCGCTAACCTCAAGCCAAACTCAAGCCCACAGGGCTAAACTCAGGCCCATAGGGCTAAACTCAAGTCTGTAGCGCTTGTACATTTCAATCTCCGACGTTTGAAAAAAGGACAGGGGACCCCCTTAGAAAAAGTTCCATTTTTCTTGCATCTCTTTTTTCTCCGGAATGGAATCGACAACCTGGCTTCAAATTTGACATGGACCCAGATGTGCATCTCCTCTTTCGATTGATACCATAAGCGCCCGGTTTGCGTGGATATATTGCCAACGTTCGAGCAGCTCCAATCAGTCGCTTTTTTACGGCTAATTTGAGCGAGCACCGACCCATAGGACATAAAAGTGCTTGTTTCTTGGTACGAACCGTTAGCTACGCAATGCATCGTCTTGCCTGTCAAATTTGAGGACGGGTTGTCTATCTCAGTTCTGAGAAAAAAGTCATTCTTTCCAAAATCATGCATCTCCATTTTTCAAATTTTCAAATTTTCGATCGAAACTCGAAATTTTTCAAAACCTGCCGAAAGATCAACCATTGGGTGCTAAACTCAAACCTGGGACATGAGACCAATCAAAAGCCGCCTAAAAGTCAAGCGTGAGGCCAGCAGACGGTTTATAAGCCGCCTGTATAACAATTTCAAACTCAAGCCTGTAGCGCTTAACTCAAGCCTATAGGGCTAAAAACTCAAGCTTGAAGCGCTAAACTCAAGCCCGTAGCGCTAAACTCAAGCGTAGGGTTCAAATGCCACCTATAAAGCCATTTCAACTCAAGCCTGTAGCGCTAATATCCTTGACGAGAAAATCAATGTTCAGCAAAACGAGGAACTTTTCATAGGGGATGATCCGTCCTTTTTCAAAAGCGGAGTTTGAGCATTTTGACAGCATCTTTGGTATTCACAACCGGACGATGCCAAAAAGCCCTTGTGTAAAAAGCAAAGTGATAGAATCAAAAAGTGAGCTTTATTCGCTCATACACTTGATACAGAGTGATAATCTCTACTGTACACAGAGTTCCAATCAAGTCTGAGCAGCAGACACCAAAATCTCGGTTCCTTCACTCGAATCTGGCCCTAGAAGGTGATATTCTAACATGGAGATGGTTTCAAGTATATTTTATTGGCTCAGTGAGATTATAATTAAGCTATAAAGTATGCCTAAGGGAGAGGCTGCAGAGGTATGTCTAAAGAATGAAGATTGAAAAAGTGGAGACTTATAGCATTTTCAAAACCCGCCAAAATTTCCCCTCTCTCCACCAAATTCTTAGTGTCCGCAAAATTCAAGATATTTGGGTGATCTTTACTGCTGCGTCTAAACTTTGCTGACACTAGGTGAAAAATTGGATAATTGACAAGAAAGTCATATGCTATGTTGCTCATCCAAACAAGGGAAGGGATAATGGCCTTCAGGGTGACATTTTCCCATGCCCATAAGGGATCTAAGCGGTATAAAAAATTGGGAGCATCATACAGTTATTATGTAGTTGATTGCATGTTCTCCCTGTTAAATGGGTACAGTGAACAAATGATGGTGTTGATCAGTGCATGTCGCAATTTCATGCAGATGAGCGGAGTTTAAAAATAAATCCACCCCATTCCCTCCGATCCGTTTTCACATGGTTATTCAAAGAGATGTATAATGAGTGGACCTGAGACTATCTGAGTGTATTGGATGGTGTGTTGTTAGCCGGAGACAAACTTGATTATATCTGTTTACAAGGGAAGACGGTCAGCAGGACGAGCCAACACAGGTTACAAGCACTCAAAGCCTACATCAAATCTTCCTGATTAGCCTGGAGTGAATGAGCGAAAGTGATAGTGCGTCCGTTATAGCTTGAGCAGCTTTACGGTTGCAAAGATCCAGTCAGCATGCACCTATGAAATGTTAAAGTCGAATATAGACTCTAGGTGTGTCATACCGCCGGGAACATAGCACATTTATCGGATGCATGTGACTTTCTAGGTCCAAAACTCACAACGATACACTGAGGTTTGAGGATTTTAAAAGAGTCCAGAGAGTCAGCCCCATGGACGTTGTCGGCATTTCAATAAAAGTCTTTCGGAGTTTGAAAGTATTTTTTTTCGTTGACTTCAGACTCAAAATTGTATCCCTCCCCTCTCTTCTTTCTTTCTTCCTGAAAACAAACATGGTGTACGAATCACGAAAGCCGGAACCTTACATCAAAACGACCTGCAAAGACTGTCTTACCCCAATAGAGTTCCTACCTACTGCAACTCACAAGAATGAAACTGTGGAAGTCAAGTGCTGGGCCTGCAACAAAGTGGTGACCTACGACATGGACAACACTGGCACGGCTCTCAAGAATGGCAAGACAAACTCCAAACCAAGGACAACAAGAAAACGAGGCACTGGTAAGTAGCAAGGTTGATGCATTATGGTGGGTTCATTAACAAAGCGCTGTTCTCTCATTTTGTGATCCTAGACGAAAATCCTGTGTCAACCGAATACTACGACTTGCTTGGCATTGGAGTCTCGGCGACAGAAGATGAAATCAAGAAGGCGTACCGTAAAAAAGCGATTAGGTTCCACCCGGACAAGAACCCCAATGACCCAACTGCCGAAGATAAGGTAACTAAGATAACAAACGAGCTGTCATGCGAGGTTGCTCGGGCCAGAGATGCTAGTGCCGTATACTCACTCTTTTCTCTTCTAGTTCAAGAAAATATCCGAAGCATACCAAGTATTGTCGGACCCGAAGCTTCGAAAACGCTACAATGAATTTGGTGAAGAAAACGGTGTCAAGCCTGATGGTGGATTCGGTAAACAATGAAACAGAAGAAAGGGGATGAAACATGAAGCTGACTAACAGTATCCGTTGGTCTTTTTGTATCTAGTGGATCCTGAGGAATTCTTCAAGCAATCATTTGGAGGTGACCGATTCATTGATATTATTGGGGAAATCTCGATTGGACGTGATATGCGGGACGCACTGGAAACACAAGAGGCGGAAGACGACAATGACGACACATCCTCCTCAACACCAGAAGAAAAGGCGGAACGGGAAGCTAAGAAGGAAAAGGCGGAACTAGAACGTGCAGAAATCAGAACCAAACGGGTGGATACATTGGCGGAAAAGCTCATCAACAAGCTCAGTCTTTACACAGAATTGCCTGATACTTCGGAATCGTCGGTGCAGGCCTTCAAGAGCATTGTGCAGATCGAAGCTGAAGAACTGAAGACGGAGAACTATGGTGTGGAACTCTTGCATGCGATTGGCTATACTTACCTGGCGAAGGCTAATCAATACCTTGGGAAGAACATTGCATTTGGTCTTGGTGGTATGTTCCATAGTGTCAAGGAAAAGGGCTACATCTTTAGCGAAACGGTTGGTACCTTACGAACAGCATTGGATCTACAATCTAGCTTTAGCGAACTACAAAAGGCTGAAGAAAAGGGCTTGACTGAAGAACAACGTCAAAAGCTCGAGGAAGAAGCTGCTGCAAAGGTAAGAACAATAGGGTGGTCCATGGTATGACTAACTCCTCCCTTTTTCGCAATGGTTGTAATCATAGGGTCTACAAGCCATTTGGCGTGGGTCCAAGTTGGAAGTCGAAAGTGTGCTTCGAGATGTCTGTGACAAAGTCTTAAGTGATCCAACTGCATCAAGGGAAACCCGCAAACAACGTGCTGTTGGTCTACGAATGATTGGAAACATCTATCAAAAGGTCAAGACCGATGGTGCCCCTGACATTGAACTGGACAAGAACCTGAAGGAAGCTAAACATGTGCCTGTATAGAACCCCATCCTTCTTTTCATGTTGTCTGCTTAGTCTAGTTTACTTTTGTCTAGCTGTCAACACTATATTGATATCCCCCCTCCCCCTCCCATTGATATAATCTATCATCATCTTGTATCTTCTATATCTTCAAATAAATGCATATACATTGTGGTTAGTTGGTATTGGCTTGGGCCGAATGTGCCTGAATCCGAATAAAGCTGCAAAGCCTAAAATCGTTTATTGCTTTCAAATTATTTAAAACTCCGCTCCTGCTTTTTATCAGTTTCGCCTTCCCGTCCAATTTTTCCTTCTTCACTCTTTTTTCTTTCTTTCTTCCTCAATTCTTCATTAGAAAGAAGAAGCATGGCCGAACATAATTACTCCTCAAGTAACCACTTGATGTACTATTCCCATCCAACCTCACAACCCGACAATACCATGAATCAAATCTTATCCTCCAGTACCCCCACTACCGATACCTACTATGCCCATTCATTACCTGGATCGGCTGCTTTATCCATGATACCAACCACGTCTGATATGAAACCTATTGATACAAACACTATGCAACCACTTCCACTATCGCTCATATCCAACCCACCATCTCTAGTAGCCCCGGGACAAGTCTTTGATCAACAACAACATCAACAACTCCAGCAACAACAGCATCACCACCACCAACATCACCACCATCAGCAACAACAACAACAACAACAACAACAGCAGCATCTTCATCACCAGCAACAGGACCTTGGCGCCCTTCAAGATACCTCTTTGTACTCCGACCCTTCCTCTGTAGTAGACGTAAGAAGACAAATGAAGTCTATTCGACGCACTAAACATAAGTATTGCCCTTGTTTGGTGTGGTTTGATAGGAAGATGTGTCTTCCCGAGCGTCCTCCTCTATGAGTGGCAATAGGACCGGGCAAGAAGCTTACATTATGCAACTACAGAAACAATTGGACGAATCAAAACACCTACAAACTCAGTACTATTATCGGATCGAGCAACTGATGGCTTTGGTAGAAAAACAGACGGCACGGATCTCTGAACTTCAGGAACAGCTAACTCACGGAGGATATACTGGTGGCACTGTAATGAACGGATCACAGCATATTCAGCAGCCTATCCAACAGGATCAACAACAACAACTTCCACCGGAACAGCACCATCATCATCTCCCACAGCAACAGCAAATGCAGCAATTCCAACAGTTACAACACCCTCAGCATCATTAGATTAGATCAAACTGATCAGCTCCTTGTTTTTTTAACTTAATCTTATACTATCCTGATATACAAACAGATGTACTTCCCTCTTACTACCGTCAACCTCAATAAACCGACCTGTTTTTATGAATGATTCCTTGGTCAGCTTCTCCCACCGATCTACTCACTCTGTTTCTCTTTTACTAATCTCTCCTCGACCTCGAAACAGCAAGTCCTTTTGCACGCATCTTAAACGACCACCCATCGAATTCACACCCGTCACCAGTCTTTACACCTGCATAGAAATCTAGGTACGAGAATACTCACGACAGATAGGCCTCCTCGATAACTACCTGTCAACTCTCGATGTCCGCAATCCTGATTCCACCATCATCATGTTGTGTCAAACCGCTAAAGGCTACACTAGGCGGTTACACCAATGTTGAAAGGTATATGGCAACACAATCGCATGACACGGATACGCAGCGATCTCTCATTTCTGGCCATCCACCTCCACCTTACCAGCATGAATTCCCTTAGACTCATATAATCATATGATGAACAACCGATCAACGCTATCGACTTTTTGATCTTCCCTACGATCCAGGTGGTGGTATCTTAATCGCTTCGTTAAGATCGCAGGGCCGGAATTATTCCCAATGTGGTCGAACTTGCGTGTGATGGGCTCGATCAGTTCCCCTCCCCTGAATTGGGCTCTGTCTGATTGGCTCGATCCCATTCCACCCTAGCTTAGCATTGTAGATTAGATTGTCCTCTCCACCCTATCCTTCTTTATCATATCATGCCATTCTAATCTTCTCCAATAAAGTGAACTTTACAAACCTATCATCCCTTACCAATCAAAACGTTGTAGTGACGTCGGGGTT
>LT554703.1:93118-105578 GCA_900079185.1 Absidia glauca
TAATAGGGTTAATGGGCTATGGTACAGGCTATGTTTGAGGCCGGAGTTGAGCTAATGTGTAAATGGCGGCGGGTTGTAATGAGAATGACTAAGCTACTGTAAAAATCAAGCAAATGGAGGCGGACAAAGACGGCCAAGCTGTGTAAAAGTATCAGTGATAGTAGCGGAAGGGTATGGGCAAAAAATTGGTACACTTTTATTAGTAACTTGGACTACGAGATTCTACAATGGAATGGGAGTGCGCCTAAAAAAAAATTGCGAGGGTTTCCCCTTGTTTTTTACATTTAAAAATTTCAAAAGTGCCTTTTTGAGCGACATGAAGCGGTGGTGGAGTCGCCATTAGCATCGTCGTCGTCCCTATTGCCGTTGTCATCGTCGTAGCCGATCTAGTGTCAAAAGAAAGAGGAACGATGCAAAAGGCAAAAAGTTAGTAATGGTAAGCAAAGATGAACAAGACGTGAGAAGAGGAGAGTTACCGTTCGTTCGTTCGTTCGTTCGTTCGTCCGTTCGCTCGTTCGTTTGTCGTCGTGGAAAAAAGAGAATGACAATGTGGAGGCAAAAAAGTAATGACGAGGGGAAGAAGGAGCAAAATGAAGGACGGGCATAAAAAAGTTCTTGTAGTCAAATCGGGGTTTGAAATCTAAAGTGCATAGGCACACATTGCTGGAGGAGTGTGTGGGCAAAGGCGGTTTTATCTTCATTTCAAGTTGAGTCCCATCTATGACTGGGACTGAAGTCAGGGACTCAGAGAGTCCCCCGCAATGTATCTTTATTGTCAGCAAAATTCAGGATACTAAGGTTGGTTCTGCTCAGGTTGGTTCTGTCCGGATGGTTCTGTCTGTAGCATTCCCCCTTTTTCCAAGGGGATGGTCTGTCCTTTTTCCAAATGACGGGGGTCGAAAAATTAAATCTTTGCTCTACATAGAGGTCCCATTGAACTCTCATTTTCTTGCGCTTAGTCTCGACCACATGCTTGAATAGACCCTGCGTTTACCATAGCCAAGTGAATGTGTAGATTTGTGATATGTAGAATCAGTACAGTGAGACCTGAGCATACAGTGAGGGTAAGCCCTGGGTCTACATGTACCACCATCTTGCCAACACATAGTCTGAAAGCCTATTCCATCACCCATCGAGCGAAGTTGAAGAATGAAGTGATTCATGCATTCTTGAACCCCGACACGTCAAATAAAAGAAGAAGCATAAAACGAGAAGAGAGTGAGTTTGAGTTCACATGGTTGCGTACATTCCACGTTACAGAGAAGCAAAATTTATATGAAGTAGCCTCTTCTTACTATGCCAGCAGTCGACACGAGCACAATATCGCTTATGCTATGGTCGCATCAATACGTACGGGGAAGAAGGACAAAGAATGAGAGAATTTGGGACGAGAAGTTTATTCAATCACCAAAATACAACAACATTAGACTATGGTAAATCTATAAGGGCTTTAGACTACAGTAATGGGGTGTGAGACCTGCTTAAGCAAGTTTTAAAGAGGACCCTTCAAAAGGCCGTGATAGGAATACGAGGGACAAGCTTCCATATCAAAAGTCTTGACGATTGGTGGGAATATGCAATTTTATTCTGTGAGAGAGAAAAAGATAGACCGAGGAGTGATATACTATACTGTACAGGGGACTAATTACAAAGGAGGAGGATGTCGGAAGGAAATGAGGGTGTTCTATTTTACTGTTCCCAGTGACGCTTTCTTGGATCCCGATAACTGGCAGCTGATCCCCCTGATTTCGTAACACCCATCGAAGGAGGAGGAGGAGTCGGGGTTTGAGTTGAAGTTATTGCAGGAGAAGGGATCTGTCGTCTGTTATCACCTCTACCAAAGTTCCGCTGTCGATCGCCTCCGCCACGCCATCCACCGTTTGGTCGTTTATGGCCGCTGTTTCTTGGGGACTGAGAGTAGTGATGGCCTTGCTGTTGCTGATTGATTGCTGCTACAGGACCACTGGTTGGAAAAGGTTGTTTCTTCGTTGATGCATACGATTGTTCTGTAGGTCCAGATTGTGCTGCCTGTGTAGACGACGCAGCCGCCCCTGTCATTCGTGCAAGTCGAGAAGGTGGTATATTCGCTCCAGGTGCTACGAGGGAGAAGTTTGGAGCTTCTGCGAAGGGAAAGGTGTCTTGACCCAATCGAATGATCTTGCCTAGTTTCGAAGTTGATAACTGGAATTGACCAGCTCGAATTCTACCATGTCTAATCAGGTGTGTACAAATCCAAATGTTAGTAAAAGCGTCCCACTCTCCATGAAGCACATTGAACTTACACATCAGTGACCCGTAGAATGTCGCCGGTTTGAATATAATCACCCAAAGTTCCCCATACACTTAGTATCATAACACCAGATAGATCTGCCACCAAAAACCTACGAATGGTTGCACCTTCACGAGTGATGACCGTTTCGCCTTCTAAGAATGTAGAAAGTGAGTGATGATGAGTTGAGTAAAAGATTTAGCATCCAACTGATTACCTTGTTGCAATGTAATGACTTCGATGTCGGCTTGACGTATCATGGGGTTGATATCCTTTAATAGAACATGCTGTCTAGTTGATGGAGTGGACATAATGGAAGAAAGAAAGAAAGAAAGAAGAGGCAAAAGATTTTTCCCAAAATCCGACGCCTTAGAAAAAAGACGGATATTTAAAACTCCGACACGGCGCTACAAAGCATCGACTCACTCCACCATTTCTTTGCTTCTTCTTCGTTTCTTCAGTACTTTTATTTTTCCACGGACATTAGCATTGTATCACGAACGACTCGAACGTTATATGACGATCTTTAACGGCGATGAACCAACGATACCACCTTCTCAGTATCTTGATATTCTTTTATCTTCCCATGACTAACACTTTGTCTTTTGCATCACCACTCTTTGTTTTTGACATTTAATCCACTACGACGATAACGACGATAACGACGATAACGACGATAACGACGATGACAACTCTCCCACTGCTCTATATCACCCACTAAGACTGTTTAGAAAAATTTTAATGTGTAAAACATTGGGAAACCCTTGCAATTCTTTTTTAGCTGCCACTGTAGATTCTTATCCATTAAGACAATGAAGGGTGCTATCTCTTTGCACACTACTACTGATCAGATCTCCCCTTCTTCTTCAATCCCTTCGTCATAACATTAGATTAGTCTTGTCCCAGCATGACGACCAACGACCGACACCGCCGCCCATACCTATTGGTCAGACCTAGTTTCCCGTAGCTTAGTCATAGTTAGATGTAGCCTTGTCATAGTAACCTGTAACATAGACATAGTTTTGTGTATCTCAATCAATAAAGCTCATTTGACATCATCCCTTTGACTCTGTTTTACTGTTAAGCATGAGCTCCTCTTGCTAGGAACTTGGGCACATGCCGGAGCTGACAAGTGCTATCAGCTAGAAATCCATATGGCTCGATGTTTGGCAGCATGCCATTGACCAAAAAAAATAATCCTCTTTCCATCTCTGTTGTGCCAATCTCGAAGGGCACAATCCACAAAAGTACTTCTCACCTCTTCCATAAAGCATCCGAGGGTACTCTAACTCCTTTCCTTACTTTAGTCGTGTGAACATAGTCTTACGCACAGTATCAAGGTCATACAGCTCAAGCAAATTCAGGGGCAATACAGATTTTGTGTGTCGGAGTTGAAAAATTCAGGGGTAATTGACATGAGCCTCATCCAAATCAGTGTACTGTACTGTACTGTAGACTACTATTGTCAGTACGCACCAACTTTTACGATGAACCGGATATATCATTGTCCGTCTGTTTATTAGAAATTAGAGATGTATGTATTGAAGTAAAAACAAGTTGATCAGAAGCAAAGAGATGTATCGAGGAAGGGGAGACTACATGAGCACACAAGTACCACATCCTGCCACTTGTTCAGCAAAAGGATCCGGGTGTTTAGCACCCCAAAGTGAAGGAATCATTACGTCGGTGTTTTCTTGACAGTAGTCGATTAGCCTGTGCGAAGAAAAAGAAAAGAGATACGGTGATGGTAAGGACGGGAGAAGAGGCTTTAAAGCAATGTTTTGTTCACTGATAGTTACGATCGACTGGCTTCTGAAACAGGGATACGTTGGATGTCCAATTGTTCCTTTAGACGTTCGTTCAAATCCAACAGCTTTCTCAATTTGGCTTCAGATACAGTTTGCCGCACCATGATAGATAAGATGTGGAGTAAGGAAGAGGAAGAGACGAACGTAAAGAGAGGTAAAGGGTCAAGTCGAGCAACAAATATACGATTTTATTAAAAAAGGAGTTCTGTATTTATAAAGCAAAGAAAGGGAGCGAGAGCGGGTAGAACCAACGCTGCCCCATGTAAATAAGGAGGCCTAATCTACCACAACACAAATACACACACACTACACACACCACTATGACTAAGTCCTGATTGTACGATGAAGAAAGCGATACAAGAGCTTCCCCGGGCCGATACCAATGATCTCTTGAATGGCCTTTTCCTTCATTTTTGCCAGTGATTCCAGGTTGTTCACTTTGTTCATAATCAGCCAATAGTTCTTTGATGTTACGCCAGGCATGCTTCGAAGAATGTCCTATGAGAAACCGTCAGTAGTGTGATTAAGGAGTGTGGGAGAAGGGAAGGGGGGGGGACGTAAACTTACTTCAGGGGTAACATTGATGGTTGTGTTCACTTGATCTGGGTTATCCGCACCTATCAAGACCGCCTCCTCAGCGATGGGTTCATCATGTGCCTCCTTAAAAAGGACAATAGGATAAAAAGATCGGTATCAGTAATGATTAAACCCAATGCACTTGTTTACTTTTTACCTTGATTTGCTTGAAGATGGTTGTTGTCTCTTGAGGACTAGATGACCAAATGATGCGAAGCATAGGAAAAGCCAGAGTCAAAAGAGTGATCTTTGAGGACAAGTCCGTCGCCACGATGTTTTCCTTCATATCTGCTACACTCTAATGGTGAAGAGAGTTAATAGATCGTACCACCACCCCTCCTTTATGCTTGTTACCTGGAGTGAGAATGACTTGTTCTCGTCAAACTCGATCAAAAGAATAGGAATCTTGTAATGCGTCTTCATGCTTTCGCACTGAGAATACCTACCCGAGGAAAAGAAAAAATAAGAATCACAACATACAGCCACTACCCAACTTACAGTCTACCGGAGTTTAAAGATTGGATCAAGTCAGAGATGGATTTGCGTTCAACACAAACATCAGGAGCCAGAATATAGTCGCCAACAAGTAAAGTGCACGGAATGATCTTCACACCTTTGGAGTACAGAATCGGAGGGAGGGAGCTCCTGAATTCACGCATATCGACGATCACCTATGAAACCGGTAAATCACTCGGCCCTACACTATCAACGATCCCACCCCATGCTGTAATTACCGTTTGCGTGGTTGCCAGTTTGAGTTCCCCACCACCATATCTTGAGCTGACCTTTCGAATCAACATTTCTTCCTTTTCGCTTTGTCTTTGTTGTTGTATTGGAATGGCCATGATCTATAGAGATGAATACAGTTTGTCAGCCCCCTTCGCCTTCCTCTATTTACCCTATACTTACCGACTTTTCTCGGATGAGTTTTTCAAATGCTTCCTTCTCTTTTCGAATCAAGCTAAGGTACTTTTGTTCTTCCACCGAGTTGTCGTAGACCATAAAGTAGACCCGCACTTGTAACGATGGATTCATTGCTCGGTAGACCTATGCGAATATGAGCCAATCAATCACTGTGCTTTTTCTTGTTCCTGATTGTGTAACCTACCTCCACACGCCGTATAAATGCCGGGTTAGGATCATACATGATGATGTAGCGAGGTTGGTAATCTTCAAGGACTTGTTCGTTGACATCGTTTTCGTAGCATTGGATAGTTACAATAGAGCCAGCAGTCACCTCTTCAAAAGTGGGAAGGATGTCATGCTCGCCCAGTTCCATAGTCGCGATAATGCTGTCCACTTCAAAGTCATCATCACCCACACCAAAGTCATCGAGGTCATCGTTGTTGTCCTCGCCTAACCTGTATTGAATCAAAAGGGAGTAAGTAAGCATATGTCCGTCAGTACAAACAAAGCAACACTGTTCGCTGTTACCGTTTTGCTGTTTCAATCATATTACTGTGTACTGTCGAAGATGCTGAAGAAGGGGGAGGTCGAGAGCTGGGAGACGATGCTGTTGCTGAGCCGCCCCGCACACGCCGCCGCTTGTTAGGAACGTATCGTTGAGGGGTGATCTGCTCCTGTCGTTGTTGTTGTTGCTGTGTGGTGGAAGCCTGAGACTGGGTTGCGCCTTGGATCTGTTGCATATCTCTCCGCCATTTGAAGTAGCGCCCGGCAAGTTTCTGTGGTAGTGCTTGCTTGCGAGAGATGTATTCCTGTAGTTGGGCGCAATTTCGTTGATCATTCACCATGACAAGGACAGGAGCGCCTGATGAAAAAAAGGGGGGGGGGTCAAGGATTAAACGTTCTGTTTGTATGACTGCAAAGACTAGATCTTCCTTACCATGAATTGTGTTTGTGGTGACATCCTCTTCGATTTCATCCAGGATGTCTTGCAATAGTTTCCATTTGGGTTGTTCTTCAAGGACGAGTTTGATATTGTTCGGTAGATCACCAACCAAAGTACGATTAAATGCCATCTCTGGAGTGGATTGGTATTCTTTGTCGCTGGGCTGTACAAACACACGCTTTCGAGAAGACTAGGGCGAAGAAGAAGAGGGTATTTTTCGATTAGATCTTCGCACTACTACAATTGTTTCCCTTACCGTGATCAATCGGTCGGCAGCATCCAAGAATAGCCATTGCGACTGCCGTTTCATGAGACTATTGGGAGCCGGGGTATTACTGGTGATGATGGTTTCGATGAAACTGTTGAATGATACACAGTCGTAAGTTGTCAAATACCTAAGGAGAAGATATGCCTTGAGGTGAGTAACCACGTATGACAGGGGAGCCAATACTTACGCCAAAAGTTGTCGGAGTACTTTGAGATCACCCACCAGCTGCTTTGTACTGGCTGGTACTTGATGCCAAATTGGATCCAGTTGTTGACGCACAATAGCATCAAATGACTTGAATAATGAGTTTTCAAAGGTGTATTCAGGCACATTCACCCTCTGATTTGACTTGCGCACTTCGGCCAGAGTAGCTTCCATGCATTCAATGAGACCTTGTTGTATCTTTTCCATATCTTCAGTCATTGGTTGTCGCAGTTCGATCACCTCCTCATTGTCGTGTGTCAGATCGTTCGATACCATCACTTGAAATCTATAAAAGGGTCAAGAAAGGAGGCTATTAGTCTCACAAGACGTGTCTACGCCTATCACGGTGGTCTCTTTATACCTTGGCCATAGTTGGACACTTCGTAGTTGCAAAGTTTTCAGCTTGTTTTGAAGAGGAGCGAATCCAGTGGTGAAGGCATGCGGTTGATCAGAGAAAGCCTTGATAAAGCCTTCCTACCATAAGTTGCACAAAGACAAAAAATGAGTCTACAGTTTATATCATTCACTGGCTTTCCTTACCTCGTTTTCTTCACGGTATATCTGGAGTATGAGTTCCTCCATGGAGTTTGCACGGACTCTAAAGCAACAGAGTAAAGTAAGTCTCCAGGTATAGTTTGCATTCTTGTTTACTTTACCGATGAGCATTGTAGACGACAATACCACTTACAAGAGCCGTGGGCACACGTTTCAATAACAGGTCAACAGCTAGAATACGAGATGTCACGGAAAAGACTCCACCTTGTCGATACATTGTAGTTCTACGAGCAAAGAATTAGAAGTGAGTACAAAGTAACATGAGACCGACTTTTAACCTTACCTTGTATCAGAAGGTGTATCATATTCAATAGATTGAAGAGCTTTTGCTTGAGGTATACCCTGAGAGAGCAAACGTTCTTGAATGACCTTGTCTAGTGCTGGGGATGTGTTGAGGACAAAAACCAAGTGATTATCGTTGTTGCAATAGAGTTCGAGGAAGGAGCAAAAGAGCTTAAACAGACCAAGGCCAGGAGCCATGATCAGCAAACTGTCATCCTCGACAAGAGTGGTGAGAATTTGCTTCTGGAATTCAAGCATAAACGGTGAGCCACAATAAAGGGAAGCAAGGAGAAAGAGAATGAACGTAAATGCTCCGCCACTTTTTCAATGCTGAAATAGTATGCGGAGTTTTAACATTTGACATTTTCGACAGCACACCAATTTTTGCACTTCTCCTCTCTCTCTCTCTCTTTCTTCTTTCTTTTACAACTATATGCTCAACAACACAACATTCAACTCTTTTACCCAATATGACTCAAAGAGTAATAGGCCTATGGTAAGGTATGCTCTGTAGGGGTGTATGTAATGATGAAAACATTGGTATGCTCACATCTTTCTCGGGCCAATGTCGCTCAGGTCAGTGCGGCGTCTATTCTAAACAAGTAATCGAAAATCTAACTAGATCAGGAATGGCTCTACTATGTGAAGAATGGTATATGGATCGCAAACTGTGACTGATCATTGTTTCTCGGTAGATCTGTGGAAGCTCTCGGCTTTAATGACTTGCAACAGCGAACAGCAACCAGATCAAAACAGCAGGAACTTCCTTACGACAACAATGCCAGCTACAACAGAAGCGTTAACTACAACATGGTAAAAGAATTCAGGAGGCATCGTCGACAAAAAAGAAGCAAAACCACCGCAATAGCCGCTGTTACCAACAAAAGCTGCCTCGTGGAAAGGATTGCAACAGAAACAACAAGGAACACCAGGTAAGAGAAAAAAGACACTATGACTCGGAGACAAAGGGTGTGCATGTGGAGAGGGGTGGAGGATATATGCATGGGATCACTATGATAACCAAGGGGAGAGGCAGATCGACGAACTTTGACCCCTTTTCGCTTACTTTTATTAGGCATACAAACGATCCTAAACAAGCTGAATGAACTGGGCCGAGCCGAAGGCACCTAAAGGCACGACTGAAGCCTTGGGAACAAAGAAAGCAACAGGGTCAAAAGGACTAGAATGGACCGGCGTAGTGCTAGAATAGGATAACGGACATAACCTTGTTGTAGTATAGCTATTTATACTTTGCAAGCATGTTTTTTTTTTACCAATAAAAAGCCCCTTAGATCAACTGAACCACCCTCATCATCATCATATGGATCATAACACCGAATGTGCTGCATAAGCTAGGTGGGAATGGGAAGGTTGAATGCATTACAGGGTTCGACAGTGCATATGAATCTGCGGCTTTACTAACATAGATGGTTTTGTTTGCGTTTATGAGCTCCCAGGAGGAAATGGTACTAGTGTTGTCTGGTTAAGCGACGAGATGGTACCTGATTTTCGTCGGAGTTGAAAGAAGCGGCGTTTAAATATTGACAATGTGCCTTCCATGTCCTAAAAGCATGTGAGGGATTAAAATAAGGACCAACATCTTTATGTTGATAGGTGGGGAGAGAGGAGTAGGAGGAGTAGGAGGAGTAGGAGGAGAATCATGGCGTAAAATGTGTATTAGTGATGATAATATGCAATCTGCCCATCATCGGATTCACTTGTCAAGAGAAAAGTGTTTGTTTTTAGAAGGTATGCGCCAGGTATTGAAATGCTTCGAGTCAGGGCATATGAACAGCGGTTCCATTTCAAAAGAACAGCAGATCAAAATGCAGGGAGTAGGCTTAGGAGACGAAAGGAAAACACAAGCATCCAATGAGAATCGATAGATAAGATGATAAATTCACCAAATACGAAAAGATAAAGGGGTTAAGTGATTCAAGGAGAGAATGAATAACGATTGCCTTTTTTGGAGAAATTAGTCTGAATTTGGCATGAACGAGTCGCTCGGTGCATTCTGACTCCCCACTCCCCTTCTAACTTGTTTCTTCTTGGTTAATCGGGTTAAGTAGAACCAACATTCTATATAAAAAGGTAACACTACTTCATTCTTTGTTTCTTCTTCTCAATCATACCGTACATACATACCTTTTCTGTAATAGTAATCTTTATATCACATCACTTTATATATCAACCTCAATCACATCAACATGGACAAATCAAAGACTTTTAACCGTATGTCTATCGAGCACCTCTTGTGCTCACCTAGTGAAAGTGGCAACGAAGACCGGGATTACACTTTCTATGGCCTACCAAGTCCTGTCTCTTCTTACGATAGCACCGATGAAGAAGATGACTATGCATACGACTGTGATTACAGCCATGGAAACATACCGATCTCCTTTATACCACAACAATCTATGTATCAGCGTCATAGGAGCAACAGTAGCAATAACGTCTATCAACTTGGTCGTTCTATTCTGCCTTACAGAAGACGTCGGAGCTCATCGACAAATTCCAATGCCGCTCGTATGCAGCCTACCCACGCAAGAGTGCCTTGGACCCCAGATGAAGACATGTTGCTGAAACAGGGCTATGAACAAGGACTTTCCTGGGCCATGATTGCATCCATCCATCTACCACATCGGTCTCGAGGGTGCTGCTGGGGCCGATTCAAAACACTGAAGAACAAAAAGTTCCTGAACATTCAACGCCAGATCCGAGCCAAAGCCAAACCTTGGAAAACACTGAATCCTTTTGATATGAAGCAAACCTTGTCACTTTAGTTTCCATTTTTATCAACTATATGCCCCACTATATGCCTCATCTATGTTTGGTTTAGCTATTACGACATTTACACCTTATGACTCTATCGTTTTCATGCAACTCTCACTCAACTTTTTTATGCATCATGTATTTTAAACGCCGCCTATTGACTTGAATAAAGAAAAGAGACCCTCCCCCTTCGTCCACTCTTCACATATCAATGATTGTTTAACGAATAGAGCAGCTTGCTTTACGCTCCCCGAAGCTTAATCATGCATACACGCTTGAGTCCCAGCTATGCCGAAGAAAGATACTCCCGGCTCTACAAGTCTTTGCACCATCTTGCCGAACAAAATGACCAAATATTCGAATAGCAATGTGTACATAGCTTCTAGTCTTTTTATGTTACACGCTGTACAATCAATAAACTTCACATTATCTCTCTTCTCAAGGTAATTCGCACACACTCTAGATTTCAAATCCCGACTTCGCTATAAGATTATTTTCCTGCCCGTCCTATTATTTTGCTCCTTCTTCCCCTCGTCATTACTTTTTTTGCCTCCATTGTCATTCTCTTTATTCCACGACGACAAACGAACGAACGAACGAGCAAACGAACGAACGAACGGTAACTCTCCTCTTCTCACGCATGTGCATCTTTTGCTTACCATTACTAACTTTTTGCCTTTTGCATCTTTCCTCTTTCTTTTGGCACTAGAACGGCTACGACGATGACGACGACGATAGGGACGACGACGATGCTATTTGCGACTTCACCACTACTTCATGTCGCCCAAAAAGGCTCTTTTAAAATTTTCAAATGTAAAAAACATGGGGAAACCCTTGAATTTTTTTTTTAGGTGCACTCATCTTGTCCAATGTAGATTCCCTAGCCATTGCACCGATAAAGTGCACAATCCCTTGATCCATTCGGAGCACCTACTACTGCTGACACTTTGGATAACATTGGATAACACTGGCCTGCGATCCTCCTCCCTTTTCCCTAGCTCATTACACTAGATTAGTCACTCCATGACAAGCCCTGTATTCATTGCCACCCACTTGGACATGCAGCTTTAGCGTAGTCTCATTCAGTCAATAAAAAACCTACTTTAACCCATCTCCATGACTTTTTTCTTTTCCTAAAGCTCCAGTGATCTTTTAGAGACTCTGATATGTAGTAGTGCAAATTACCCGGCTCAAGCCCTGACCCTTCTTTTTATTGTCTACTTCGTCGCTTGACGGTGTTTAAACTATGCTGCTGACACCTTTTGGCCTAACTGGTGCCTGGTAGGACCGACCGCTAGGGTATTAAAAGGATGGGATAGGATAGGAGACTATGGATCGGTAATGGTTTAGGATAAGAGACTAGAGACATGGGTGAGGGGATGGGATATGATGGATCAATGAGTGGGCGACACTATACAAAGCATACTGGGGACTCAACCCTCAAATAAATGAAAGGTGCTGTCAGGATTTATCAAACCCCGCTTTCGAAAAAAGGACGGACCATCCCCCATGAAAAATGGCACTTTTTGCTCGACATGGCATATTTCGTAAAAGAGATAGTAAACTCTACTTCAAATTTGACACGAAGAAAGGTGTGTTTCCTATCTACCGAATGATGCCAAGAAAGTTGATTTTCCTTGGATGCATCGTTGACTTTTTAGCCGTTCAAATCAGTCGCTGTTTTGGAGCTTTGTGCAGTGTTAACGAGAGAATACAGCTTATTAATGATGTATCCTTGATATTTTCCGATAGATATTACTTGTATATTGTTTCATGTGAAATTTGGAGGTGGGTTGTCCATCTCGATTTTGAGAGGCAGGGCAACTCGTATCAAAAATTTGGAGTTGGAAATCGAAAGATTCCAAAAAAAAAAAAAA
>LT554703.1:118556-137956 GCA_900079185.1 Absidia glauca
TTTTGCGAGGGTTTCCCCATGTTTTTTACATTTGAAAATTTTAAAAAGAGCCTTTTTGGGCGACATGAAGTAGTGGTGGAGTCGTCATTAGCATCGTCGTCGTCCCTATTGCCGTCGTCATCGTGGTAGCCGATCTAGTGTCAAAAGAAAGAGGAACGATGCAAAAGGCAAAAAGTTAGTAATGGTAAGCACAGTCGAACATGACGTGAGAAGAGGAGAGTTACCGTTCGTTCGTTCGTTTGCTCGTTCGTTCGTTCGTTTGACGTCGTGGAATAAAGAGAATGACAATGGAGGCAAAAAAGTAATGACGAGGGGAAGAAGGAGCAAAATAATAGGACAGGCATAAAAAAGTTCTTGTAGTCAAAGCGGGGTTTGAAATATAGAGTGCATAGGCACACATTGTTGGAGGAGTGTGTGGGCAGGATCGTGTTCCTGAGCTTCAATTTGCAGCATATCCCTAACATATCAGAGTGAGCATGCCACTACATTCTTATGCTATAATGTGGACTTACCTTTTGAATGACAAATAGGCTGGATCAGAGAAGATCCAATGTTGCCAAATGGGATAGCAGGGGTGGAGTTCCATCATGAGCACCGAGTCTTGTATAAAAGTCTTCCTGAACATCATGATGAACTGTACGTATGCATTTTCAGCGATGGTAGGTTGAATAGGATCGCCAAGACTGAGTTCTTTCGCCGCCAGTCGGTCATATCATTTGCCCATCGCCGGGAACAACTTCTTGAAGAGGCTGGTAGGTGGGTTAAGGGCGGCACGTGCAAGATAAAAGAGTTGACCATATGTGGGGAAGCCTGCCATTGATGGCACCATTTTTCTTGGAAGGTTGGCGAGATATGCGCCGTTTATCGTTGTGTTGTTCCATCGGCCTTGGCGTCGTATTTGATCCACGTTCGCACACACGTTACCCGCCATACGAGCTGATGAGCCGCAATTGATATGTGTATTTTTGTTGGACCTGATACCAGGAAAGAGAGGGCCTTGCCGATCGATGCCCGATGAGAAGAGTAAGACCATTCCTGTGTCTGGCAGGGCGGTTTTATCTTCATTTTGAATTGAGTCCCAGTTATGCCCGGGACTCAAGTCAAGGACTCAGAGAGTCCCCCGCCATATCAGTCCTTATTGTACGCAAAATTCAGAATACACAGATTGGTTCTGTCCCGGTGATTCTGTCTGTAGCATTCCCCTTTCCAATGGGATGGTCTGGCCATTTTCCAAATCGCGGGGTGTGAAATGTTTTTGAAAATTGGACTTTTTGTAAACTTTGACCCCCTTTTTTTTTTAAAGAGTTGTTTTTTTCTCAATCCATGATAGACAACCCACCGTCATATTTTACAGGCACCACGATACAGGGCGTATATACCAACTGATACTCAGAAACAAGCAATTTTGTGCCGTATACCGCCGCGAACGCTAAAAGAAGCCCCCAAAAGCGGCTGATTGGAGTGGTATCAAAAAAGACAACTGATCCACGGAAACCAGACTTTCTTGGTATCAGTCGATAGATAAAAAGCATCTATATATCCATATGTTAAATGCGATGGTAAGTTGTCTATTCCGTTCGCAAGAAAATCAAGATCTAAAAAACGTGCTACTTATTCTTGGACATACATTTCCTTGTGAAGGAGATGAACGAATCTACTTTAAATTGTTAACAGGGAGAGATATGCTTCTTGTCTATCAACTGATACCAAATATGTTTGATTCTCTCAGATAAATCGCCGTCTTGAGGGGGGGGGGTCGAATCAGTCGCTCCTCTGGGACTTTACGTAGTGCTCATGGATGCATCTGACGTCGGAGTGCTTCATTCTTGGTATCAATCGATAGATATGAGTTGCATTGTGTTTCATGTAAAATTCAAAGGTGGGTTATCTATCTCGGTTCTGAGAAATAAGGCAACTTAGTTACAAAAAATTGGGGTTCAAAACCGAGAGTTTCCAAAAGTTCGAATTTTCAAAAGTTCAAATTTTTAAAAGCTTCCAGCACCTAGTCGCCCTTGACTCTCCTCGTTCACAGGTGAACGACAGAGCACATTTTGAATGAAGACAGTATATTATCAAGTCATGGAAAGGAGTTATGACATATGGATGGGTTAAAGTAGGTTTTATGGCTGAATGAGACTATAGTTAAGCTATGGTTAATGCGGGGGGGGGGTAAGATGCGTAGGCGTATACACGGAAATAGCTGTCCAGTAGTGCAGAAGTAGTAGTGGCGGTGTCAAAGTGCAATGGCTACTGTTAAAAGTGACAAATTACATCGCTTATCTCTGATTCCAATACCGATACTGTGCCTCCATCTCCCCCCTTTGTCAGTGATCAATACAAAAACTACTATAAAGATGTTCAAGGGTACCATGCGTTTATTTAAATGGGGCATCACTAAAACTTTTCAAATTCAAGTAGCGCTACTAAAGTATAATGCGGCTAATCCACAAAGACCAGACGTTAGCAAAGAGGATACCAGGTTGACCTGAAGAAAAAAAGAAGGCAATGGTTAGCATCACAGGTATCATATGCCGTATATGATTTGTGCTGGTGTACCTGATGATTGTCCAGGAGATTCCACCCACTGACGTTGACGACTTCGGCCTTTGAAGACGTACTCGAAATGACCATCCCCTTTTCCTTAGAGTAGAGCGTTTCCTGGACTGTTGCACCAAGAATCGAATCGATCTATGTCAATGCAGGAAGATATGAATCAACCACTGGCCATAGAATCTCTATTGTGGTATTGCGACTTACCATAGAGCCACCAAAACCTGCCAAGGCACCAAGAATGATCAGATCCCAGTGGAATCCATCACATCGTCGATCTAAAAGTAGGGACAAAGTACTTGCCAAACCAATGACGGCACCTCCTGCCAGAGACGCTGCAAGTCCAAGAGGAGAGACTCCACCATTTGTCCCTGGGGGTACACGCTTCCATTTAGTTACCAGGTAGGGCCACGATCTATTCAGAATACCCAGTTCGCTTGCCCACTATATCCCAGGTTAGATCAAGCAACAAGACACAAGTTTTATGGACTTACAGTATCGCCAGTACAATTAGCATAGTGTCTAGAGAGAGAGAGAGAGAGAGAGAGAGGTGAATGGTTAGATGAATTGTGTTGTTATGCCAAGTAGCGCCCTGTCCCACAACGTAATGTTTACCCAATATACATCCACACAAGTATAGTCTGCAAAGGATTTGATGAATAGCAAACCAAGGAAGTGTCACCGATAACGTGGAATAAGGTTACCGTCACACCGCCAGCAAACCCATTGCACACGACTTGCACGAGGTTACGCTCTGACGATTGATCGTACTCATCTTCGAGTTGGCGTTTTCTGTCTGCTTTAAACTAAAGAGTCATCAAACAAGTTAGATCGTTCAGTCCTAATCATGGTGCATACTTACCTTTGTCAGTTTGGAGCTGGTTAGAAAGAATGTTAGGAGGACGATTGTAAAGAGCCAGTACGACGATGAGAAAGTTGTCATGCCAAGGGCAAAGGCACCAGCAGCTCCACCCCTTGTCAAAGACTTCTTACGACGACTATAGACAACGAGTAGAGAAGATAATGATAGAGCGAATACAAGATTCATGTAAGAGGTTGTAAAACAAAAGAGAAAAGAAGGAGAAAGAGAGGCATTCAAAACCGTCCATGCGCCACAACCCCCTTTTATGTTTTTCAAACCCCGCCGAGTGGAAATCCTGACCATCGTTTCTTTGATCCAATGTGGGGATGGAACATGTGAAAGTAAAAAGACAAGTGATGTTGCTTTATTGACAAATAGACTGCGTTAAATAGCTAAATACTACCGACTACCAACTACCAACTACCAGCTTTACATAGGCACAGGATGAGAGTGAGCATCATGGAATTCCTCCTTGACTTCCACCTTGACGTTCGCACCAGGATAGTCTTCCACCTTGACTTTTGCACCAGGATAGTCAGCCACGTCTTCTCGGTCACGCCGTTCATTCGAATGATGGGATCCTCTAGAATCATTCGCTGGATACCGTCGTCTATCATCATCTTCTTGTCGTCGTCGCTGTTGTCGTTCCTCGTCCTCCCGTTGTCTTGCTTCACGTCGTTTTTCCTTGATCGTCAAGCGCTGTCCCTCTTGCAAATCCCGTCGAAGCGATCGGGAAGGATGTTTCAAATGCATAAAGTTACAGAATCCACCACGGTTACATTCGGCGATTTCATTTTGTCGGCAACAGGCTTCCCTAAAGTCCGTCACTGGTGATAATTCGGCATAAAGAGGTCGGCCTAGAAAGAAAAATAGGGTGTTTAGTCAGTGAATGTCCCCATTGTTCCTGTTCCATCATTCTTACCAGCATAAAATCGGTCGTTCAGGCTCTCTACCGCTTTCCCTGCATCTTCTTCGTTGCGGAATTGACAATAGACGTTGCCCACCAAGTGATCACCTACATTGTCGCAAACAATCATTTCTTCTACTTCACCAAAGGATGCCAATTCAGTAAAGATGTCTTCGTAAAACAAGTCAAAATCTTCTTGATCTCCCGCTACCACTTGAGGTTGTTCTTGGCCGGGGGTCCTGTACATGTTGGCAATTAGCATCGTTTGTGAGAAAGTGGGTTTAACATGTTTACGAGAGCAACGTTCACCATGTCTACAAGCACCAATCTAACATTATCATACAAACAGTTAGTCAAACCATCAGCTTGATCTTTAAATCTTTTGCAAGGGCATCATGTTTACCTTAAAGTAGAAAGAGCAGTTGACTCTACAAGACAAAAAATAGAACGATGGATGGATGAGTCGACTAGATTGAAGTTATCTATTGCTTATGCGTTTGACTTTGATGTACTTACTTGTCCTTTTCGGTACCGTAAATACTAGCCAGATATTCAGCCATTGTGTAAAAGTGTAAAGAGAAACAAGAATGAATAAGCGTGGCCGCCGTCTTTTGTTTAAATGATCAAAATTTTCAATCTCCGACCGTCGAGCCAATCAGAGGTGCCGAGAGCCAAAACAGTCGAAAATGCCAGAACCTGACGAAAATGATATGTTTCAAGACAACAATACTGTATACAAGCTTTATTTATTGTTACATATCGCTTTACAAAAGAGACTGTAAACAGGGATGAGGGATAGAGGGAGTACAATGTCAAATCGGGGATGTCATGCAGAGAGTAGCATTCTAAATAGTGTGTAGATGAGAGAAAAGTATAATAACAAGTACATAGGTGAATATGCTAGAGTAACATATAGAGTGAGAGAGGGAGAGAGGAGGAGGAGGGGAAGGGGGAGGTTTAGGCAGACAACATGATACCGACGCCAAACTTGCTTTGGCCCTTCATATGATCCAAATCACCACTGACGAGGAAGGAGAATCCAGGGGCCATCTTTTCTTCCAACACAGCAGAGACTCTACCGGTAGTATCGATCTGACCACGGAAGGTTGCTTGTCTAAAGTCAAACTTGCCACCCACGGTAGCCACAGCTTCACGACGGCCGTTTTGCACCATGATGTTCATTTCAGCGCCGAATTCGACCTTTTCGTTGATACGTTGGTAGTAGCTTGCTTGAATGGCACCGAGACCTTGGAATTGTGCAGTAGCCACGTAGTCACCACCAGTATACTTGCCCACCAAAGACATTGCGGTTTCTTCCATATCAGCTGTGGGGCGTTGCAAGACGATTTCGGTACCGAGAGCCAATTTGGATGTGACAGATTGAAGGTAGTTGGCCATGTATAGACCGGTGAATTCGAGCGGGTTGGGGTTCATCGCCTTGATGTTGCAAGAAAAGTCGGACCCGGTGTAGTCTTGATCGATTTGTAACATGGACTGGCCAGGCATGGAAGTGAGCTGGGCAACGATCTTGGTGGCGGTTTGAGGTGACCAGGCATGGCGGACCACCGCGTTCAGATTGGTATCGCTATCCATCGTTCCTTGAGCCATAGTCTAGCAATAGACAGCATACATTGCTCGTTTAGTATCACCGCAACCTGTCTACCCGCACACACACTTACCCTTTCAGTCATATAACCGGACATGAAGTTATACATGGGTGGCATAACCTGAGACCCCAATGAGAATTGATGCTGCACGTGGAAGTTGCCAGACAGTTCCTTGACAATGTTAGCTTGGGCTCCATCGAAGAGATAGTTGTTGACAAACGTGTCTACATGAATGCAGTTAGTTCCCTCCTTCAAGCCTAGTTATTTCAGTCTTCCCAAGTTCAAGCAACTTTACCTTTAGCTTCGCTGTGTAAACGTTCAAACTTGCCAGGGTTGGGGAGGTTCAGTTTGGACTTTTGATAAGAGAACCACGACCCCCAATGGAGAGGGTTCATGGGTGACCCCGCTGGCTTTTGGTCCTTCATGGGGAAAGACGAGAGAGGAGAATAAATGCGAGGGGTGGCGCCAGGCGTTGGGCTGTTGGGTGCAGTATTAGGTACGATGGGTGTGGTCATGGTGACGATATTAGTGAAGGTTGAGGAAGGTGGTGGAGGTGGCGGTAGTGGCAACGGTGGTAGTCTAAAGGGTGTCTACGGTAAAAACTTTTTTAAGACAAAAGAAGAAGCAAAAAAAAAAATATAAGACTCAAGCAGCCACCAGCTTTATATGTAATTTCAAACTCCGATAGAGTCTAAAATTTGGGCTGACATCACCTGTCAGAGAAAAGAAAGCCGAATTGTCTTTCTTTCCTTTCCCCAATCCTCGTTTGTCTTTTGGTAACTGACCTCTTCTGTCACTCCTTCATTCCATGCTATTGTAATATGATTCATTCGAAGGTCGGAGGTGCTAGACCAGAACCATCAGGCATCAACCTTATTCTGACAATGGCTATTTGGCATTCGATGTATCTGTCTCTTATGGGTGGTTTTCGTTGGCGGTGTAAGTGAAGGCGGGGCATGGTCCTATCATGCCATTGTAAGTGTCGAAAAGGTTTCAAGCTGTCAAACCACATTCCAACGTGCTCATTCCTCTTCATAATTTCTTCATAATAGCAACGACTTTTAAATGTCTATAGCCGATCGAACATTTATGGCCTTATACTGATCGTTATGACATACTGGACGAGCGGCGGCCGACACTACATCATTGGGATATCGATGCACCGTAGAAAATATAGCCTGCAGGTAAAACGCATGACATGAATGTAGCTGGTCAGATTATTTTTGGAATGGACCTTTTTAACGGGTCCAAAGTGATCTTTTAGGATGGGATTCTAGATATTGGCCCTTGTTGCCATCTTCAGGTACAGCGAAGCTATCCTTGGGTAATGATATGATGGCGCATGGATACTAAGCATGATGGTATGGACGATATGGATTTTACACTTCACTCATAAACGACAGACGCAAGGTAAGTCTTTCCTTCTCTGGGTCACCGTTTTTCTACCCTGACCAACATTTGCCGTTTGTATCATTGATTCTTTTTTTCTTGGTAGATCGAATTGGATGACAACGGATATAGGCTCTCTGGCGGCAGGACTGGATGGATATTTGGTTAGATTAGGGATTGAACGCAGGGGACTACGAAAGACATGGTCCTCGCAATTTTTTTTTTTAGTGCACTCACTTTTATATAGCACATTGTGTAGCCATTGCACCACCAAACACCACGACTTGCCTGCCTACTCCCCATTGCCCCCCTACCGCTGACACTTTTGCGTCGCCTGTCAGCTCCCTCCTCCTTCATTGTCTTGGTCATGACACTAGGTTAGCCATTCCCAGTCCTGTACATTCGCAGCCTCCTCCCCCACTTCATATAGCTTAAACATACCTCATTCTGTAATAAAATCTATTTAGAACCATCTCTATGACTAGAACGCTACCGTCTCGATTCCTAGACCAAAATTGACTTGAATTTGTATACTATGAGAACTTTCACTTTGCATTGAATGCATGAATGAATCAAGCTCCATTTTTGACTTTACTGTATTGCCTTTTGAACCCCACCTCCTAGCCACCAGGGGAGGATTACCAAAAGTCTAAGGGGCTGTAAAGAAAGGGTGCTATGTAGGCCATAATCAAGAGTACCTACCGCCGCTTTCAATGTATTTGTACAGGTGATCATGATGCTCAGGAGGGCTTTTATACAAGACGCGGTGCTCATGATGGAATTACATTCCTGCTATCCCATTTGGCAACATTCAATCTTCTCTGATTCAGCCTCCTTGCCATTCAAAAGATAAGTCAACATCATAGCATAAGAAGTAGTAGCCCACTCTGATATGTTAGCTGATATGTTAGGGATCTGCTGCAAATTGAAGCTCAGGAACACGATCCTGCGCACACACTCCTCCAACAAGGTGTGCCTATGCACTCTAGATTTCAAACCCCGATTTGGCTACAAATACTTTTCTCTGCCCGTTCTTGATTTTGCTCCTTCTTCCCCTCGTCATTACTTTTTTTGCCTCCATTGTCATTCTCTTTACTCCACTCCGACAAACGAACGAACGAACGAGCAGACGGACGAACGAACGGTAAGTCTCCCCTTCTCACGTCATGTACATATTTTGCTTACCAGTACTAACTTTTTGCCTTTTGCATCGTTCCTCTTTCTTTTGACACTAGATCGGCTACGACGATGACGACAGCGATAAAGACGACGACAAGGCTAATGACGACTTCACCACTGCTTTATGTCGCCCAAAAAGGCCCTTTTTAAAATTTTCAAATGTAAAAAACATGGGGAAACCCTTGAATTTTTTTTTTAGGTGCACTCATGTTGTCCATAGTAGATTCCCCAGCCATTGTACTGATAAGTGCACTATCCCTTGTCCCATTCTCAGTGCCTACTACTAATGATACTATGGATAACACTGGTCTGCTCTCCTCCCTTTTCCTTAGCTCATTACACTAGATTAGTCACTCCATGACAAGCCCTGTATTCACTGCCATCCACTAGGACATGCACTTTTAGCATAGCCTCATTTAGTCAATAAAAAAATCTACTTGAACCCATCTCCATGACTTTGTTCTTTAACATAAGCTCCAGTAATCTTAGCGGCTCTGAAACGTAGCGGTACATATCACCCGATGCACCAAGCCCTGTATGAGGGGTTCTCGGCGCAGAGGCAACGCGCAAGGGCAAATTGGAAAGACGGAGTTTACAATAGATTGGCCAAGACGATCGTTGGCCAAGGGACGAAGGTCGTAAACTTGATTTTTCGTTGGTTCGCTTTACTTTTAGGCGGCTTTCGATTGGTCTCATGCCCCAGGCTTGAGTTTAGCACCCAATAGTTGACCTTTCGGCGGGTTTTGAAAAATTTCGAGAGTCGATCGAAAATTTTTGAAATTTTGAAAATTGAGGAAATGCATAATTTTGGAAAGAATGAATTTTTTATCAGAACTGAGATAGACAACCCATCCTCAAATTTGACAGACAACACAATGCAATTCTCGGCGGTCGAATGGCACCAAGAAACATGCATTTGTATGTTTGGTGGGTCCGTGAACGCTGAAAGAAGTCTTAAAAAAGCGACTGATTGGAGCGGCTCGAAAGTTGGCAATATATCCAAGAAAACCAGGCGCTCGTGGTATCAATCGAAAGAAGAAATGCACATCTGAGTTCATGTTAAATTTAAAGGCAAGTTGTCTATTTCATTCAGGAGAAAAAAGAGATGCAAGAAAAATGAAACTCCTGTCCTTTTTCCAAAAGTTGGCGAATGAAATCACAGGCCCTACAGGCTCGAATTTAGCACTACTGGCATGAGTTTAGCCCTGCACGCTTGAGTTTAGCGCTACAGGCTTGAGTTTTTATGGCTGTACAGGTGCCGTATAAACCGTCTGCTGGCTTCACGCTTGAATTTTAGGGGGCCCTTGATCGATCTCATGCCCCAGGCTTGAGTTTAGCACCCAATGATTGACCTTTCGGCGGCTTTTGAAAAATTTCGAGATTCGATCGAAAATTTGAAATGCATAATTTTGGAAAGAATGACTTTTTTTTCTCAGAACTGAGATAGACAACCCATCCTCAAATTTGACAGGCAACACAAAGCAATGCTCGGCGGTCGAATGGTACGAAGAAACATGCATTTGTATGTTTGATGGGTCTGTGAACGCTTAAATTAGCCGTAAAAAAGCGACTGATTGAAGCGGAATCTCGATCTAATGGTATGTACAGATATGATCGTACGGTCTTTTAATCATACCGTCCAGTTTTTATTACACTCCATCCAGTAGGTTAATGACCTCATCCAGGAGGAGGATCTGTTGAAAAAAGAAAATTGGAAAGCAAACCGAAAACCCCGATATTCCTCTCTACGCTTGAGTTTTACCGCCATGGGCTACAGTTTTGGAATCTCGATCTAATAGTGTGTACATGATTGAACGTCCCTCCTGTCATATGCTTTCCATGAAAGAGGATAGATTTTACCATAGCAACTGTGAAACAGCCACGTGGATGCAGGGTCCAAAAGTCAATTTCAAACACAGCACGAGCGAAAACGCACAATCGATGGAAAACAGACTCTGAGGTGTAAAAAGTCCATCCAGACTTTATGCCAGCTGATTTTTTTGAGCGGTACGTCTTTTACACACACTAGATAACAATAGGATTCAATATACAAACTCGACCGAGCTTTATTCAACAATGATTCAAATATACACGAGAGGGGGGGGGGAGAGGCATAATAAGGGCCCAAACAAGAAGTACAGTTACAATAGATAATCTAATCACTAAAACGTTTCGTCTTGATCGGGGCAATCTTGGGTCCGGTGGTCACCATGTGCATCGCAGTATTCGCAGTACTAAAAAAAAAAAAAAAGACAAAAGTCTGAGTGCCCTGACGTTTCTAGGGGTGAAGGGGGGGGGAGGACTTGTTACTTACCATGGGAGCGCCGCCGTCCTTACGAGTCTTACAAGAGAAGAGATCATGGCCTTCTTGATTGCACATTTCGCAGAAAGGGGGCGGGGTTTTCGAGAGTTGGGCCAGTTGTCGTTCCAATCGTTTGACCTTGTTGCGTTCTTCCTCCAGAGCCTCTTCGGCATCGCCTTGACCAAACACCTTTGTTTCCACCAAGGATTCCAGATCAGCCAGTTCTTTGCACATCTTTTGTAGTTCGACTTGCTTGGTCCGCATGGCGTGCTCGTGTTCGTGGGTTGCTTGCTTCAGTTGCTGCTCCAGAGACTTGACGACGGCATCGCTGCTGCCCCCTCGTTTGTCACCATCGTCGGCCATGGCGAGCATTTCGTCCATCAGGCGCATGCACTCTTGTTCCATCGCATGGTATTGTTGCTTGTAATGCGACGCTTGTTGTTCGAGTTCCCGGAGTTGCTGCTGCAAGAGATTCTCGGAGGTGTCCTTTGCCGGCGCGAGATGTGTGTCGTCGTTGTTGCTGCTGCTGGTGTTGTCATGATCGTCCGCCGAGGGAGCCGCCGATGCAATCTTCATTTGGTACAATTCGTCTTCTGCCTTGGCCTGGGCTTCAAACGCCGCATCCGCCTCCTCCATCAATCGTCGCTTGTCTTCGATTTCCTTCGTCATTTCTTGCTGTAAGGCTGCATACTGGGTTTCCATTGCATGTTGGTGGCGGCGTAGGTTCGTTGTTTCTTCGCGCAGGGTCTCGAGTTCGGTCGCTAAGGATCGCATCGTCGATCGTTCGTTTTCCAGCTCTGTCATTGTCAAATCAAGCTGATCTTCCAGTCGGTGTCGCTGTTCAGACCAAGAGCGGGCATCGGTGTTGTATTGCTGCTGCTGAGAAGAAAGACGGTGGCGGCGTGAAGAGGCTGATGATCTTCCAGGCTGTAAACCATCCCCGTCTCCAAAGTTGTCATCACCCCCGGTATATGAATCGTCGTCGTCGTCGTAGTTGCCGTCGCCGTTGGTATCATTATAGGTTGCCATGATAAGATCCACATCGTCTATATCGCCGCCGTCCACATCGAAAGTATGAAGCTGCCGTTTGAGATTGTCCAGTGCAGATTGAGTATGGCGTAAGCGAGCCTCCTTTTCGTCGAGAAGGTGAGCATGGTCGTGTTTGATTTGGTCCACCGATTGTTCGTAGGCATGGATCGTCTCGAGGCCCGTCTTTCGCAAAGCGTCGCATTCCTTTTCCAAAGACGCACACAGCTGTTTTTCTTGATCCAGTTCCCGTCGAAGTAGATCCAGTTGACCCGCATGTTCCCTAGCCCGTTGTTCATGAGATTGTGCCGTCTGTGCCGCCTGTTCTTGAAGTGTAGCCACCAGGGACTCCAGTTTGCTGACCCGCCGCACATATTGTTCCTCCGTGGCATCATCACGTACTTGTTGCGCCGCCTTTTCTTCGTAGCCAGCCACTTTTTCCGAGAGTTCGTCGATGAGAGTTTGTTGTGAAGCGAGTTCCCGTTGAGTGCGAGCCAAAGCCTGATCCTTGTCCTCCACCTGTAGTGCATAGCTTTCTTTAGCAGAGACCAGTCGTTCGAATGCCGCATCCTTATTTTGCATTTGTTCCACAAGTATATCCTTTTCACGTTGAGTCTTTTGTAGCAGGTCGTACAGTTGGTGCATTTCCTCCATATTGACCATAGATTTTTGATGATTGGATGGTGAAGGCGATGGAGAAGATGACGACTGGGGCGGCGGTGGTGATGGAGAGGTCGAGGTTTTCGTAGGAGATGGGGAGTTGTTTAAACTGACTGATGTTGCAGAGGTTCCAGCTGTAGTTTGGGTGTGTGGTGAAGATACAGATGACAGCGATGGTGATGAAGATAGAGCAACAGGTGAGTGGCGATTATCTTGAGAATCAGGTTGCTTAGGCTCTGATTTTGGAGAATCAAAGACATGCACCACCGGATTAGATACAGATATACGGACGGCGGAGGCACGTTTGTTGGTAGTATCGGCTGAAGATGAGTGAGTTGTGTTGCTGGAGGAGGAGGTAGACGACCTTTTGACCGATGGTAGCGCTGATGTCCGCTGTCGAATAGGGGAGTTTGAAGGACGATGGATCACCGGTGATGCAGAAGCACGAGTCTTCGGGGTTCTTGTTGAGATGGATGTTTTGCTGCTGTTTGGTAGGCGTGTAGTGATAGATCGCTTGGCTGCTGTCGGGGTATTGGGCAAAGGTGGTACCTGATGTGTTGCTGAGGATGATTTGCTGGACACACGTGCTGACTTGCTTGCTACAGGTCGAACATGTGTTTTGATTCGTTCACGGCCCTGTCGCTGTTGTTGCTTTGCTGAAGGTAAAGGAAACGCTTTGGACGCCAACACAAACAAACCACTTTTGTCAGGACAAGTAAAGTAGCGAGTACTAAATATTGTTAAAGAAACGAGTTAGTTGTTGTAAAGTCCCTGACAATCTACCTACCCTTGCACTGTTCCATCGTTCTTGCCAGATCCCACCGTATCCAGTTCTATTCCAGCCCATATTCCAGGTTTGAATTGAGTTGAGCCCAGGAATCGTAGAGTGCCAATGATATCAAGACTAGGTACTGTCACGCGTCCACCTACCACGAGGGGGAGATTGTCTTGTGATGATGAAGATAATGATGATAAAGAAGCCGCCTGGAGATCGTTTCCATCGTATGCCGAACCATTGTTCAGACTTGCATTCTTCGTTGATTGTATCGTTGTGGAATGAGATGGCTTTATTGATCTGATGAATGTGGAAGAAGGTGAGTCATGCACACCATTGTTGTTGCCTTCATCAAAGGTAGATCGCTGTAAAAGTCGTTGCTGCTTTGTCGTAGTTGCAGTTGTTAATGAGTCGTTGTTAGATGGTAAGGGCGGCCGTGCTATTTTGGACATTGAATACAACAAAGGGGAGAAAGGAGTCAAAGGGGAGAGAAGGAAGGGGCAAGTTTAAAAAAAAAAAATAAAGAGGGAAGAGAGGGAAGAGAGGGACTCCAAAAGAAAAAGAGAGCTAAATACAAAAATCTGCGAGGTGATTCTTGTGTCACCATCGAGGAATTGAGTGGTGCCATGGCAACAAGGTCAGAGGAATACCTTCTTCAGTCGACGATCAAGACGTTGGTTGTTTATTCATTCACTCCGATCATCACATACTAACAAATAAGAATCAGATAAAGGGGAAGGGGACAAAGAAGAGGAGAAGGTGGTGGTGACTAAGGGAATATGATATAGATAAGGTATTTACACTTTGAAGTTCAAAGGAGAAGAAGGAGGACTAGATTGCTGCTGCTGTTGCTGCTGTTGCTGTTGTTGTTGATGATGATGATGATGATGATGATGAGGACTGTCAAAGACCATGGTAGGATGTTGGCGTAAAGGAAGCTTGGTCATGATGCTGGATAAGGGACGAGAAGGCATATTGGTGGTTTCTTCTTCATCGGATAGTTCTTGTTGGTCGTCAGAGGAGTCGGCATCCATGATCAACATGGGTTTATCTTCATCCAATAGGGCCACACCACTATGATCTAGGCTAGCTTGATTGTGTTCATACTGCTGGTACTGTTCATACTGCTGATACTGTTGGTACTGTTGGTACTGTTGCTGTTGGTAAATAAGATCTTGTTGTTGACGCATCATGGAAACGCCTAGCATCTTGATACGTAGATAAGCCCTTTCCAATTCTAACTTTGTATCTTGAAGAGCTGTATCTTTCTGGTTGGTGATTCCCTTGAGAGCGCTAATTGTGTAACGGGCAAAAGACAGTTCACGTTGGAGATGGTCGTTTTGTTGAGTGAGATACGCATTGTCGATTTCTAACCGAGTCAACTTGTTGGTAGCACCTAAAGAGAAAAGAAGGAGTCAAGTCTTTGTTCCCTTACTTGTAGCAACATGCTTTTGTCATGAGCACTTACCTTGCGTCACATCGTTTGCTGCTACTTTTACATTCACTGAAGGAAAAGCCATGATAGTATAGTTGTATATGTTATATAAAGAATGGATATAGACAGAGGATGTGAATGTATAGATGGGTGAAGGTAAAACAGTCCAGCTGTTCTGTAATGATGCTTATCAAAAGAAGTTTTGGATTGAAGAGGGGGGAAGAAAAGAAAAGGAAAAGAAAAACAGGATTCGAAAAAATCGTCGCCCTTTTTAAGTCAGCCCGAGCGGAGAATCAAAACGCATGCTTGCGTTTGGTAACCTTCCCTCCCTAAACCAAAGTGACCATGCGTCCTGGCTTTTCCAGTCTTTATTGTTTTCATACTCCCCACGACCATAGAAGCATTCGCAAACTCTTGATCACTTTTGTAATCTGGCCCTATATGAAATACTTTATCGACCATCTTCTCCTTGCTCTTTGCCTTAAATATGCCGAAGTACAGGATGGATCGAGCACCTTTAGCCGATGTAACATACCAGATGAAGCCCCGCTTACGACTGACGACTCCCTGATCATTCCAAATCAGCACGTTTCCAAAAAAAGATCAAAGGGAGGAACAGGGAAGGATCGAGTCCGGTATAAAGAGAACGAACAATATGATATGTCGATGACGGCTCCATTCAAGGAAGTCGTGGGCAGAGTAAGCTACCCGCTTTGCATGGACATGATCCCCACCACAGTAGCACCCTAATGAATGGGAAGAAATCCTATTTATAGCACATCAGCCTCAAGTTTTCGGGCGGTGCAGATCCTAGACTTGTCAATGGATAGTGCCCCCTGAAGTGTCAGAGTGAGACGGAGTTTGAAAATTAAATGACCATTTTGGGACGTCGGGATCCGAGCGAGTTAGGAACAGCATGATTCAACGGACTTGGCAGAACAGGTTAATCAGATTTATTTACAATTGCATGTTCATAGAATGCACTGGTCCACAGTAGCAAACGGTAGTTAAAATGAAAGGGTCATGGCTTTTGTAACCAATGTCTATTGACAGTTTGCTTTGTTCCACCAGGAAGTTGACCTTGCACAAGGCATACTGTCTTCAAGTCGTTGACTATAACGACTTTGGAGAACCTGACGGTTTTCTCCGATCTGTTTGGATTATGAGAAGTAGAGAAATCTGATGGAGGAAGCGATATGCTGTACCTGAGCGGGTCTTGAATGTAGTGATAAGGTTGTATTAAAGGTGGAGAAACGTCGAGAATGTAAAGTCGTGGCATAATGATAAGATGCAAGAGTAAGGATGCCTGCTGTTTGATGATATGCGAGGAGAGGCAGAGAAGGAGGAAAAGTGGCCTTCTTTTTATATGTTTGTCAAGCGCAAGTGCAGTCCCTGGGATTCCGCACCTTTTTTGTGAGTGAGAAAAAATGACGACAGACCTCATGATCTTCAATCTTAATGGCGCTTCTGAACTTTTTTATCTATAAACAAACACAGCACAGGATGATAGCACCCTTAGCTTTAAATAAAAAGTAGTGTTTTGTAACTTGTTCTACAGTAATATACTTCTGGGGTTGGGATGGACAGCCCTCTCTATACGAGAGAGTAAGAGATAGAGCCAAGGTTAGGAAAGTGATCTTTTTAATCTCCGACAGCAGCATGAATTCTCCTTACAAAAGCGGCCCCCTATAAATGTATCGAGCAAAAAAGTTTGGAACTCCTTTTCTTTTCCCTCTTCAACTCTTTTCTTTTACGTTTTTTCTTTCTGCAACTCTCTTTCTACTCATTGACCACTTTAATGTCCCCATCACAAGAGCATACTAGTTTGGATCGTAACTCAAAAGGTACTAAAAAAACATGGAACAAGAAACGTGACTCATTCCTTTTTTATCTTGTCCCTCTCCTTCTCCCTCTCTCGCTCTCTCCCTCTTCCTCTCTCTTCTTTCACACCTTCTTCTTGTTTATCCCATTCCTACATCATAAGATAGACAAAGCCAACCAACAGCAGCACGACGATCTGTAGCCCTCACCCATCAACAAGAACAACCTCCTCCTCAACTGCTAAAGAACTGCAAGTCTAGTCCTGCTTTATCAAGGCATTTCTCCATTGGTACAAAGAACAATAACGTGACAAAGCTCTACAACACAAGCAATTGCACCTCTCCCACTCAGCTCACATACCAAGTTGATATTCGCCTCTCAAGTCAACACTATCGCGGACAAACACAACCAGCACCACCTATACCAGTACAGTCTACCACCAAGCCCATGTTTAGCCAACATCACAATTCCTCCGTCCATTCATTGGCCTCCACTCTAGTCAAGACCCCAACCCATCACTCTTCCTCTTCTGCCTCTTCCTCTTCTGAGGTGGAAAACAGACGAAGCTCGCGGGCGCTATCTTTACAGCTTCAGCAACAGCACCAGCACCCCCAGGATTACCTTCAACAGCGACACCAACACTATCGGCCTTACAGTCAACATGCCAATCTATCTCCCGCCGCCAATGCACTTGTCAACAACGATCCTAATTTGTATGTTTCAGGGAAAGCAAAGGACCGATCATCACTCAAAGGCGTATTAGACAAGTTTGTCGTTGGATTGACAGGTAAGAAGATATCATTGGGTAGCAGTAGATAGCAAAAAACAAACAACATGGCAAGGATCTGGATCAGGCTCTGACTTTACTTTTCAAATAGATATGATTTCAAACGGCAGCAATAACAGCAGCAGCAACAACAAACATGCTTCTGATATATCCTTGCCCTTCAACACCCGCCATGTCACTCATGTCGGCTTTGATGCTCACACAGGCGAATTCACTGGACTTCCGAACGAATGGCAGGTGCTCCTACGACACAGTGGCATCTCTAAGATCGAGCAGGAGCAAAATCCACAGGTAAGCACAATATCTCAGATCAGTAGATGGATCATCGTCACTAACTCTTCCTTTTAAAATCAAATATCTCCGAAAGGCCGTCATTGATGCCATCGAGTTCTACCAAGGGACCAGAAATCTAACCGAAGGTGTCTGGAGCAAGATTCCAAAAGCTGCCTCCTCTCGATCTTTGATGGTGGACGATCGTGAAAAATCCTCAACATGGCGTCGCTGGTCAAAATTCAAGAGCCTAGACAAGAGAAGGAAGTCTACCCCACTCCAACTGACAAATCACTCGGTAAGTCATCATAGCCTTTCACAAGATGTCATGTATCAGGAAGACTAACTGTCATAAAATCATATACACAGGGCTCACAACCGTCCAACAAGTCATCAGGTAAACTAGAGGGAATTGCATATAAAATTAATGGGCCACTAACATGTGAGATCGGGAACCGAATAGGGACGTTTGACAGCTTGTACAATATCAGCGACAATCTCAAAGGCGACAATGGGGCCCCTGAAATGTCCAACTCCGCAACCACGACTCAATGGTCACCGTCTTCGTCTTCATCTAAAGGCAGCAAACATGACTATGACGATAGCAGTAGACCGCCAGATCTTATATCCATGACAACCACTACCGAGAAGATCAATATCAACGACAACGACAATGACAACTGTACTATCGCTTCTGACGTCTCTGTAGAATGTAACACAAATGCCGATCAGCCCACAACTCCGCTTGACACTGAGGCAACTGAAACGAACGATGCTGCCAGCGAAACCAAGGTACAACAACCACCAACATTGCCGCCTTCGTCGCCGCCAGCAACACCAAATCAAGTATCTTCGACACTACCCAGTGCTACCAGTTCCCCTGCCTGTGATTCCAGCTCGAGCTCTCCGACAAGCGGCGCCATAAAACGACGATCATCAAAGGAACGAAAGCAAAACGCACTCAAGGATGCCGAAGTAGTCAAACGTCTAAAGGAAATATGCGGCAATGTGGACCCCACTGCTCTCTACACTGATATGGTCAAGATTGGTCAAGGGTAAGTTTAGAATGGGGGAAAGAGAGACTCGGATGCAAGTGACACATCACCAACTATTCCCCGCTTCTTTTGATATGATTGTGTTGTAATAGTGCGTCTGGCGGTGTCTACACGGCCCATCAGCATAGCGACAAGGACAGAGGTGCACCAGTGGCCATCAAGCAAATGAACTTACAGCAACAGCCCAAGAAGGAACTGATCATCAACGAGATTGTCGTTATGAAACAATCGCAACATCCCAACATTGTCAATTTTATCAACTCGTACCTTTGGAAGGGTGATCTGTGGGTGATTATGGAATACATGGAAGGTGGAAGCTTGACGGATGTGGTGACCTGCAATATGATGACGGAGGGCCAGATCGCTGCTGTCTGTCGTGAAGTACTCCAAGGATTACGGCATCTTCACGGGAATGGGGTCATCCATCGGGATATCAAAAGCGACAACATTCTACTCAGCCTACAAGGGGATATCAAACTTAGTAAGTATGAAAAAGGCCTATGGAAGGAGCAACTGACTCACTCGTTTCTCTCTCTCTCTCTCCCTCTTTCTCTATAGCTGACTTTGGTTTTTGCGCCCAACTTAATGATAGTCAGTCCAAACGAACAACTATGGTCGGTACACCTTATTGGGTAAGTTGGATGCTCGATTCCCATCATGACCGCCCCTGCTACATCCAAAAGCCCCACAGGACTGATGCCCATACTGTTGACATGTGCCTTTGCTGCAGATACCAGGTGAGCAAGCTCTCTTGAGAAGGGGCCCTTGAGTGACT
>LT554703.1:138623-157161 GCA_900079185.1 Absidia glauca
TTTATTGGGTCAAAGGGGTGCGCAACAGTCTTGGTTTGTTTGACATAATGTATGAGAGTAGGGCGATGAAGGTGGGGTAGCCCTTTGGCGGCTCCCGGTCTGCATGAAAAAAAAAGGCAGCGTTAGTGTACAATGTGTGTACTGTTAGCTTACCATCATTCTGTAACAGTACGAACTTTAAAAGTCGTTATGATGCCTACTCGAAGCTCAAGTGAGTTTTATTGTCCTTGCGATTCTTGCATGAATCTTTCAAAGGACCCTGAAACTCATACGATCGGAGTTTGAAAATCGATTAGTTTTCAAAAAATTTCGGTTTTCAACATGAACTTTTTACAGCCAGTTTCCATATTTCTCCCAACTGGAATGGACAACCCACCTTCAAATTTTATTTGCAACACGATGCCAGTTATATCTATCGATTGATGCAAAGTACAAGCTTTTCCTATGTTGTATGCGTCTGTCAAGTCTATACAAAGTCTCAAAACAGCGACTGCTTTGAAACGCCCAGAGATGGCATTATATTCAAGGACACATCAACATCCTAGTATCGTTTGGTAGATTAGAAGCATGTTTTCCTTCATGTAAAATTTGAAGATAAGTTGTCTGTTTCGTTTACAAAAAAATCAGTGCCCAAGAAAAAGTAGCACTTTCCGTGGGGGAGCACCCGTCCTTTTTCCAAAAGTCGGGGTTTGAAAAAAGCTACCAGTATCACTTTTTCGCCCCAATCCATTCCTTTGCTGCTTCCTTTGCCCGCTTCATTGGCCCTCTATCACTGACACTTTTGGCCCCCTGGCCTACTCTCTCCTACTTCATTCTTTGTCATTACACTAGATTGGGTCAGTCAACACCAGTACCTCCCCCCCTCTTGAACATATAGCTTTAGTTATTCTACTTGTCCTCACCTCCATTATGTCTCATATAAATGCTTTGTTTACTCTTTGAATACAATAAAGTAACTGGTTTGGTCGGTGATAGGATTCATGATTCGATATTTTGCGTCAGACTAACAAATAGGGGTCATAGCTTGGATCCGAAGGGGGATGTTACTTTCCCGTCAATGAGGTGCATTTTGACTTTTTTGTGACACAAAGCCGTGGAATCATCAGTGTGTCAGTTGTATATCGTTTTAAGAAACCAAGTTCTTTTGTGGATAAGATACCATGTGTGGTATGCAAATGAGATTACTTTTGACTTTGGTGCTACTAAGTACAGAGGAAACTTTTGGAAAAGGGATATGCAAAGTGTGCATGAAGCCTGCAACCACTGAAAAAAAAAGAACCCTTTTCTCCTTTTCGTTTCATACAAGCACCTTGGACACTAACTGGTGACATCATACTACGTTCCATCACACTTTTAAGGAATAGTGAGTAGTGTATATTGGCTGCATTGAGGATAGTGACAAAGTGTAGGTAGTGTGATGGAGGAGCACCTTGAACGATTTGCGCATGACACATTTTAAACCCCGCCATTTATTTTGATTGGCTGGCGGAGATTTTATCTTGCAACCACTTTCGCTTCGATTTTTGTTTTTGGCTACTCTTTGTTCCTTTACTTCTCCATTATTATACCCTTCCTTTTTCATCAGTCCACCTGTCTCCCCTCCTCCATCACTTTTGCTGTAATATAAAGTAAGGCATTGTAGTGTATGTTTGTAAGGTGGCGGATGCCGCCCTTGATGACTTTAGTGATAGACGGTCCCTTCCTTCTTTCTGTGCACTAACATTCTTTTACTCTCTGTAGATCACATATACTGTATCATGTCTGGGCCTGGGAACATCAAGGTTGTTGTTCGTTGCCGTCCTCTGAATTCCAAAGGTAGGACAGAGGGCTTGAATTTGTTGAAGGACAAAGATGGAGTGTACTTTGACTGGTACTGACGCATCTATGGACCTGTATAACCATAGAACTGGCACGCGGCGCGATTGGTCTTGTTCGAATGGAGGGTAACCAGACCATCATCACCCAACCCACGACAACGTCTTCAACAAACAGCAACGATAGCGCCCACAATAGTCGGACCCAGCGTGATCAAAACAACAGCAGCGGCAACAGCGTCTTTGGAGTTGGCGAAGACACCAAAGCCTTCACGTTTGATCGCTCCTTCTGGTCAGTGAATGCAGACGATGACAACTATGCTTCTCAAGACGATGTGTATAATGATTTGGGGCAAGAACTATTGGACCACGCCTTCCACGGGTACAACTGCTGCATCTTCGCTTGTAAGTCCCTTTGACTTTTTGTGTCTGTGTTACTTACCCCCTGTTTTGTTTTGAAAACGTAGATGGGCAAACAGGCAGTGGGAAGTCGTATACTATGATGGGTTATGGTGCAGATAAAGGGATCATACCAAAGACTTGCGCGGAGCTCTTCTCTCGGATTGCCACTGGTACGAATGACACTACTGGGTATCAAGTGGAGGTGTCTTACTTGGAAATCTACAATGAAAAGGTGCGCGATCTTTTGAACCCAAGAAACAAAAGCAACCTGAAGGTCCGCGAACATCCAAGCCTGGGGCCTTATGTGGAAGACTTGTCTCGGCTGGCTGTCAAGTCTTTTGATGATATTGATCACTTGATGAATGAAGGAAATAAGGTAAGCAAACCATCTGACACTATTCATTTAGCCATATCTCTAACATGTTTCCTTTCTCTGGTGTGGATTGTGCTATTTGTAGGCTCGAACTGTGGCGGCAACCAACATGAACGAAACGTCATCAAGATCCCATGCTGTGTTTACCATATTCCTAACTTCAAGAAGGACCGACGAAACATCCAAGCTCGTTACTGAAAAGGTTAGTCGGATCAGTCTGGTCGATCTGGCTGGTAGTGAACGGGCGGATAGTACTGGGGCGACGGGTGCACGACTAAAGGAAGGTGCCAATATCAATCGGTCCCTGGCGACTCTTGGAAAAGTCATTGCAGCATTGGCCGAAAAGTCTTCTATGGTGGATCCTAAGAAGGCCAAGAAATCAAAGGAACATTTTATACCCTATCGTGATTCTGTAAGTATCCATGGTACAAAATGAAGAATAGCAACTGACTGTGTTCATTTACTATTAGATCCTAACATGGCTCCTCAAAGATTGCCTCGGTGGAAATTCTCGTACAGCCATGATAGCCGCCATCTCACCTGCAGACTACGAAGAAACACTTAGCACTTTACGGTATGCCGATCAAGCCAAACGCATCAAGAACAAACCAGTCATCAATGAAGATCCTAACGCCAAACTCATTCGGGAACTCAAAGAAGAACTACAAGCACTACGGGATACTCTCATGACCTATGCACCTGATGAAGTAGAGAAGATAGCATCACAGACAAGTCCGCGCATCCTTGGGAGTCGATCTACACCTCGGCTTGGTGCTCTCCAACCTTCACCAAAACCTTTGGCAACTTCTTCGACTGCATCTCCATCAACAACAGCAACCACTCCTTCCGCACTTTCCACACGACCACCATCACCTGGCACACCTGCTACTCCCGCAAAGGAAATATCATTCTCCGACGCTTTCGGGGTTACAAAAAAGCTGACAATGACCGAACTGGTGGACCAACTCAAGGCCTCTCAAAAGCTGCTGGACCAAGTGAATCAAACATGGGAAGAAAAGCTTGTCAAGACTCAAGGTGTGCACCACGAACGGGAAAAGGCTTTGGAGTCTCTGGGAATCCTACTTGAAAAAGATAATGGCATGGGCATCCACACTCCGAAACAAATACCTCATCTGGTCAACTTGAATGAAGATCCTCTGATGTCTGAATGCTTGATGTACCAACTTAAAACTGGATTAACTCGGGTGGGGCGGTTTGAAAGCGACAACGTGGATATTCGACTTAGTGGACCCAATATCATGCACAACCACTGCTACTTTGAAAACGACAATGGCTTGGTGACAATCTACCCTGCGGCCGGATCAATGACTATGGTGAACGGCATGGGGATTACGGCTCAGAAACGACTACACAACGGATATCGTATCATTCTTGGCGACTATCATGTCTTCCGATTCAATCATCCAGAGGAGGTGCGACGGGAACGTGATCGACTTGGATCTGACCAGCAGGCATCTTTTGGCATGGTGTCGAGCGGGCGCAACAGTAGAATGACCGAACGATCCGAATCACCAGCATTGTTATTCTCTGACGGTGAAAGCAGCAACTACAGCATTAGCGGGGGTGGGCCACCTGAAATCGTGGACTGGAACTTCGCCAAACGAGAAGCGGTACTGAACTACTATTACAACACTGACAGCAACTTTATCAACAACGTCAATGGCAGCCATGGCAACGGCAGCAGTAGTGGCGAAATGCCAAAACGGATATCTTTACTGGATGATGACACCATGTCCCGAACAACCACATCTTCCGTACGATTCAGTAACAGCTCCTTCCCTATATCCATGGCGATCCCCAACGACGATGAACTTACCAAGCAAAACAGCAATCGACATAGCGGTAGTAATCTCTCAATCGATACTGGAATTTTCTCGGCACCTGATGGACTCTCAAACAACGATATGATGGAGGCCATGAACGATGACTTTGACAGCGCTAGTGGAATCATCAGGCGGGAAAATGTACGACTCGATCTCAAACGACAAAAAGAAGAATACGAAGAACGGATCCGATTGGCCACCCTCTACCAAGAACAACCAAGTCATATTCAAGATATGGAGATCAAACTTCAACGGGTCATTGATGATATGCAGCGCATGATGGACGATCAGAAACTGGCCTACGAATCAAAGATCAAGCGACTATCTTCTAAACTGCCTTTGGATATGCTAAAGTCACCAATGTCTCCCCTATACTCACCTGCTGAACAAAGATTGGCATCCAAGGTCGTATCTCATTGGCGGAGTCACCGTTATGTCCTCTTGGCTGAAGCAATGCTGGTCCATGCTATAGTCCTCAAAGAAGCTAATATCATCGCAAAAGATCTTGGGAAGGATGTCTCTTACCAGTATACTGTGGTCCACGACAACTATATGGCTTCACCATGGTCCTTTTGGGAAACTACGTCTGCTCTTCAACAACCCTTCCATGCTCATGGGCCGACAACTGACAGCATCAACTCTGCGGATGTGGATTCTGACGAGAAGCTTATCGGTGACTTGGATCTTCAACAAGCGGCCAAACCATGCATAGGTGTACAGGTGATCGATAGAAAACACAACTCCCTCTATACTTGGTCATTACCCGAAATCAAGCGGCGTCTGCAGCAAATGCAAAATCTTTACAACTTCACCGATCGCCCACTATCAAGATCTCAATTCACTTGGAAGGATCCCTTTTACCAAACTCCTTGTCCTCGGTATTCTCTTATTGGGCTGGCTACCGTCTCCATGCGAAACCTTGCTCTGCAGGTACCTTTGGAAAGTGTGGTGGATGTCTTTGATCGAAATACTGGCACCGTCATGGCAAAACTCCGACTTTTGGTGGCTCCAATAGCACGGTCTATCACAAACAGCAACAAGAAACGCCGGGAATCTGTACCTTTTTCGGTGTCTAGCCTGGACAGCAATCAATCTAACGGCCGACCAACCCTCAACGAGGGCTCACTATCTTCTGGTCATCGTCGCTCAGTATCATCCTTGGCGTCCTCGAGAACTGGTGATAATGGCGGCTGTCTTCTTCATTTGGGCCAAAAGCAAGTGTTTGAAGTGCATCTATTGGAAGTCACTGGTCTTGATGAAGCAATGTTTACTCAGGTTCACGCGCAATTCCGTCTATCAGCCTTTGGGAACGTCAAGCGGCATTCTGATCAAGATAAGGTGTATGCAACAGAGCCTGTCAGCGGATTTGGAAATGGGGCGGTGCGCTTCGATTATGCTCAAACGTTATCTGCAACAATCACTAGTGACATGATGAACGCTATTATGTCTGACGATCTTACTGTGGAACTTTATGGGCAAGCACGACCGGATCATTTGTACAGCATTATCGAACGAAACATTGAATGCGAAAAGGCCGCCAACACTGCCGACAGCCCCGATGCCTGTGAAGCGCCAATGGTTGATGTCAGCATCACCTCGGATAACGACAAAAAGCCCGTCATTGGCCAAGATTCCGTATCAAGTCCCACAACCGACAAATCCATAATGCCATCATGCTCATCTCCGTCATCAGATTCAGTAACAGCACCATCCACACCAGTGTCCTCTCCTGCTGCACCCTACAAACGTCTCAAAGTCAAGGTACCTATTCGATCCTACACAGATGATGGAGTCCTACTAAAAGAACGACACCATGTTGTGGCCTACGTCCAAGTATGCGAACTGGGTGAAGATGGCGAATACATTCCTGTTAATGTGGTGGCATATTCTCCTCAAGACTCCGGGTGCTTCTATCTCCGCCAAGGCTTGCAAAGACGATTAAAGATTACAATGGTGCACGACTCTGGTATGCGTCTACCGTGGAAAAACATCACCAATGTAGCGATCAGCAACTTGTCTCTCTCGACAGACAGTGATGGTCAGGGGTCGGTGAAGCAGATAGACGACAATGCATCCTCGAACAGCAACACTTTAGAAATGGCATCCAATAAAACGCTTACCGTCAACCTGCATGAAGATCAGCCGCTGGAGTTTTATCGTGATGGAACATGCATGCTTATGGCTCAGGGCCCGTGGGACAGCTCACTTCATGACTTTGTGCACCTCAACCGCATTACGGCACCTCAGCAACGAATCCGCGCATCTCTGACTTGGCAGGTGACATGTGACAAGACCACCCAACCTTTATCCTTCTCGATGGACTTTGATATGAAAATCCACAGCCGTGATCTGGTTCCACCAAGCAACACCAACAACAATAGCTCGTCAGCCATCCTCCATTACTTCTCAAGCGCTTTTTATCAATATCAACGCATGTCATACAAGCTTCGTGGTCTATTTTCGGTGAAATTATCTCCTCCCCTTACTCGTCAAGTCTCTCAGCTCTGGCGCCTCAACACAGCAAACAAGTATGTCCGAGGTGAAGAACTACTGGGTCCCGAACGAGCGCTACGTGATATATCATTGATCCAGGAGTATCGTGAAGCAACAAGACGAATGACACAAAGACAACAGGTGTTAGCGACGCAACAAACCTTGGCTCTAATGGATCAACAACGAAAACGATATCAGCGAAGGCTACAAACCCAGCAAACCCAGCATCAGGATGACTCTCAGACCTTGGATCAACAGGGACCACAGCACAGGTGTGGTGAAGAAGACGCCCAGATGACAGATCAAGACATGGCCAAACTACTAAAGATCATTCAGTTATGGAAACGAAAGTTTGGAGCGCAAAATGAAGTAATAAACTCAACACTCGAAGACAAATCATAAGCTAACATCTCTTCCTCTTCTGATAGATCATCATCAACCACAAACCACCGGCTCCTATCTCATCTCCACTGTCCCCTAGTGCCTCATCTTATCAACAATTGGCAAAGGAGGATTTGAACTTGAAGTTGACACCACACATTCGCTACATACAACCGAACGATATTGTGACGAAAAAAGGATATCTTTGGCACCCACAGCCGACGGAAAGCGACACTTGGGTAAAGCATTGGTTCTCTTTGAGAAGGTACGTATAGCGCTTTTTGCGGTATCGGCAACTTTTGCACCCCTCACACCTTTTTTTTTTTTGATCTTCAAATGCAGGCCCTTCATTATGGTGTATCAAGATCAGACTGAAATCGAAGAACTGGCAGTGATTGATCTTTCTTCCGTCCGTGTTGAACATAGGAAGGACCTTGAAGATCTACTACAGGTACAAGAGAACGACTACATGATATAATAGGACCTCTCACTAATCTGTCTTTGCTCTTCATTCTCTTTTCCAGAAACCCCACGCTTTTGCCATCTACACCACCAACAACTCTTATCTCTTCCAAGCCAAAGACATGAACGATATGATTGATTGGATCACAACTGTAGATCAATTTTACCCTGTTGATAGTTGTGCACTTTAGCTATTTATGCTACCACCTTTACCTCTATAGTTTATACATACACCCAACCAAGTATCATACCTTCATTCTATATACCGCTTATCCCTTTATTCTACTTATATAACATCACTTTGATATAGACTTCTTACACAATAAAGACAAATCTGTCAGAAACGCAAGTATTTCTTTGCGGAAGTGCGGAGTTTGAAAAAAAGCTATAAGAATCAGGACTTTCCCGGCAACTTTATTCTGTTGCTTCTTCTTTGCTTCTTCATCACTTTTTTTTTTCCATTGACATTATCAGACGATTTTTAACGACGTACGAACGAACGAACAGACGACGAACGAATGACGAACGGACGACGAACGAATGGTAAGTCTTCCTCTCCTCAGCATAGTGCTCATCTTTTGCTTACCAAGACTAACAATTTGTTTTTGACGTTAGATCGGATACGACGATGACGACGACAATAACAACGACGATGACGATGACGACGATGCGCCCACTGCTTCATGTCGCCCATTAGGGCTGTTTTAAATTTTGAAAATGTAAAAACATGGGGAAACCCTTGAATATTTTTTTTTTGGATCCACTCTCCTTGCCATTGTAGATTCTCTAGCCATTGTACTTCAAAAGTGCCCCATCTCTTGGCCGATTCCCTGCACCCACTCCTCTGCTACTTTTGGTGTCGTTGACCTGCTCTCCCCTTCACCATTCCCTAGGTCATTACACTACATTAGTCTCTCCATAGCAAGTCCTGTATATACCCCTCCCTACACTTAGACATGTAGCCTAATCATAATCTCATTCATTCAATAAAGCATACTTGAAACCTTCGCCCGAAAACTGTACTTATCTCCATGTCCCAAATGGATGGATTCATAGGATGATATATACAGCACGAGGCAAAAGTCTGGAGACGTTTGTTTTGTTTCGAGTCCTTTTTTTTTTGGTCTGTGACAGGGCTAGTCATTTTGTGATCCACAGCCTCATTTTTATTCAATCTATCAAGGTTGGTTCATAAAGAGTTGAGAAGTTTATTAAAAATGATGACACTAACTATAGAGCTGTACAACTATATGCATGAATAGAGCGAATAAGACCATATCTAGGAAGATGAAGATCGGAGTACTATAATCAGGGCCTGGGGAAGCCAAAAAAACAAAAACAAAGTAGGGTTGCATGAGTTTTTCGCTGCTGCACCACTCCAAGCATGTGTTATCTTACCTAGTATCAGAGTTTTAGGAATCACCATAATGTGGCAGCAATTGTCAGCACCAGCCGAGGCAAGGTATTTCCCAGTATGATCGAAGGATAAACTTGTGATGGCGAATCCATGCGCTTTGTTAACCTTCAAGACAGGCTACAAAGATGACAACAAAACCAAGTCAGTATTCTCCTTGGGATGATTGTGGTGATCTCTTTTTATACTCTACCCTTAATGTTGATGTATCCACGAGTCCAACTGACAGATCAGTAGAAGCGTAAGCCAGCAAGTCACCTTTATCACTACCGACACACACAAAAAATAGTGTCAGTACACCTACTTGTTCGAGTGATTTTCTTTGCTTACCTTAGACAAAACGAGGTAATGTTTTTCCTGCTGATCCTGCACGTCCGAGCCTTCCTTAGCGGGTAAGGTTTCCTTTTGTTGAGATTCCATACACAGACAAAAGCGCCTTTACTGCCTTTGGTTGTTGGGTTGACGATAGCATAGAGTTTGTTGTTGACATATCGGCACGCACGGTAGTCACACTGGGTATAACGGTTGAGGCAAGGGCTATCGATGACCTGTTCCACTGTGCCGTCCTGGACTGACAAGATGATGAGTGCCTTGGTGGTAGCGATCGCAAAGTGTGTTTCGGTGGTATCGATGTCGGCGTCTTGGACGTTTTGGAATCGTAAGGGTGGGAAGACAACAGAGAGCTTCGATACGTTCAGCACACTGACTTTGCCGTCTGTCGTTCCTGTCAGTAAGTACTTCCCAGAGTAGCTGAATCGCGTGATTTTCTAAGGAAGGTCAGCGGTTAGTACCTTGTAAACTATACATGGGCTGGTATCACTCACCTGGTAATCCTCTGGGTTTTTGCTGGAGCTGGTACATGTTGTATTAACTTGCTTGATGCGCCTATGATAAAAGAGTAGGTCAATCCTTATACGATTCGTTTTCCATACGTCGCTTGGTCCCTTACCCTCCATGAGTATCATATAGTCGGCACTGTTCGTTTTGTCCCTGTTGTATCTGTTCCTGCGAGCTATTGATCCCAGCTGCTATCATTGGTAACTAGAAGTAAACACAATAAGAAACATGTCATGTCTTGTTATCGAACCAACCACCCATTAATGGATTGACGTCTCCCTTCTTACCTGCGGATGAGTTGCCACTGACATTGCACAGTCTTCTTGCTCTGATAGCTCCAAGCTTGATGTTTCTTTGAGTCGTTTTCTTTCAGCTTCTATAGATAAAATAACCTATTCCATTGAAAGAAAGAAGTCTTATTAGTCTGAATGTTGTCAACAACACCATCGAGTTGGTCAGCATGTGTTAGTCTATCTTACTATCTTGTTCTTCGTGCCAGAGTTGTTCGCACCACCGCCACCGACAGCAACAAGCTGATTGTCCAAAGAGAATTGAAGACCATACACAGGAAAGTCTACCCGTTTCTTGAAGGTGACGACACGGACCATAAACGATGGTTGATTAATTGAGAGTGATGAAAAAGAGAAAGGGGAACGAAAGACCGAGCCAAGTGAACTTACATTTTTCTCACCCCTCCCCGATGGCGGCGTTTGAAATTAGCTCCGCCCCAAACACTTAATTTCATGCAATTGGATGGAAAAGCAAGCGATCAATCTGATAGCTAGTCTGTACAGCATACAGTATGAGCTTTGAAAGTGAGACCACTGACAGGATGAGTTATGGATTAAGACCACACAATTTCAGTTTACTTGTGACCTCCCCCCCCTCTTCTTCCAGTATCTTATAGTCAGCCTGTGGGCTTATGATGTTATCGCTTCGATAATCGTGTTGTCATTATTGTGCTGTGCCTGCTACTCAGCGAGTAAGAACCAATCTTTTGGACTTAACCAGGAACGAGATGGCTATTGCGATGTCCCCAGCCAATAGAGTTTTGTCTTTTTCAAACCCCGCCTTTTTTTTTTCAAAAATGTCAAAGAGGGGTCCATCTCCGCAAAACAATCCACCCTTCTCTTTCCCTTTCTTCATTCGCTGTCATGACTACAAACAATCCGTGGACACCTCTCAGTTGGAAATCGAAACCTATAGTGCAGGACGTAACCTACAAAGACCAGGCCAAAGTAGATCGTGTGATTGGTAAACTGCATACCCTCCCACCTCTTGTGTCTTCCAAAGAAGTAAGTAACATGAACGTCAAAACCCGATACCAAGCTAACTTGCATCCATTGTATAGATCGACAACTTGCGTGAACAGCTTCGCCAGGTTGCTTTGGGTGAATCATTCTTGTTACAAGGCGGCGATTGTGCGGAGTTATTTGACTACTGCTCACAGGTAGGAAGAGAACAACCCCGGCCTTCTTCCCTTTTAACCTACTCACTGGGTGTTTTCATTTTGCCAGGATCCTATAGAAGCGAAACTCAAGGTACTTCTTCAAATGTCACTGGTTTTGGTTTGGGGCGGACGAATCCCTGTCACTCGGATCGCACGTATGGCTGGACAATACGCTAAACCAAGAAGCAAACCTACTGAAATGCACAATGGAAAGGAAATCTTGACGTTCAGGTAGGGTAACGTGGCAGCAGGATGACGATGACGATGGTAGCTAACTAGCTCGTTTGTTTAGAGGTGACAATGTGAACGGATACGACCCCGAAGACCGTGAAGCTGATCCTGAAAGGTTACTCGGGTAAGAGACGGCACAAAGGAGTTTAATGATCATGGAACGACACTAACTCCGTTTTGTGATTTGATTTAGCGCTTATTTCCACTCTGCCGCGACACTCAACTATGTAAGGACCCTGGTCGATTCTGGATTTGCAGGTAAAGGAGACAAAGGTCCCTGTGGATTGGCATGATTTGACTCAAACGTCATTGGTTTTTATACAGATCTCCATCAACCCTCCACGTGGAACTTGAACCACGTCCAGTCCCAAACTGTACGGCAGGAATACCAATCGATTGTCGACCAGCTGACCGATGCCCTGGACTTTATGAAAACAGTAGGCGCCGACTCATCCCCGACAACTGTCGAGAATGCCTTGCAAAAGGTCGACTTTTTTGTATCTCACGAAGCACTCTTACTCGACTTTGAAGCTTCATTGACCCGTCTCCTCCCCTCCAGCAACAACGACAGCAATGCGCCACAAAAGTACTACAATGCAGGTGCACACTTTTTATGGATTGGCGATCGCACCCGGCAACCAGATGGGGCGCACGTGGAATACATGCGGGGGATTGAAAACCCTATTGGAATCAAGGTGGGCCCGTCGACACAACCGGATGAACTAGTGGCACTACTGAATACCGTGAACCCTACGAAGGATGTGGGCAAGGTGACTCTGATCACCCGCTTTGGTGCTGGCAAGGTGGATCATTATCTGCCTCAACATATCAAGGCCGTCCGTCAATCGGGGCATGTGCCTGTGTGGGTGTGTGATCCTATGCATGGGAATACCAAGAACGCCGCTGCTGGGCTCAAGACTCGACACTTTGTGGATATCATTCAAGAACTGTCAGAGGCTTTCCGGGTGCATAAGGAATGTGACAGTAAACTCAACGGCGTCCATTTTGAATTGACAGGCGACTCAGTGACAGGTAAAAGAGGGGGACAAGAGTGAAGGTAGGGGAAGTGGATATCGCTAATCCTTTCTTTTTCTTCTCCCACTATAGAATGTGTGGGTGGATCGATGGACTTGAAGGATGAGGACTTGGGACTCAATTATCAAACACACTGCGATCCTCGATTGAACTATGAACAGGCTCTCGATGTGGCCTTTTTGATTGCAAAGTATTACCAAAAGGAACGTGAATCTGGTGGATTCCCTAGTCTATAATGCACCCCTTTGTAACATAGATACGGCCTTAGATTACACATTAGATTAGCATTCGACAACCAAAAAAGTAGATATCACTCAATAAAACTTTACTCTTACATTCATATGATCCATTATATCTTCTAAACATAAGCGCACGTGGTGATTTGCAGCCTCACAGGATTTCAAACCCCGCTTGTGGCTACAAAAGGACCTCTTTCTCCGTCAATTCGTTTCATTGCTCCTTCTTTGCTTCTTCATCACTTTTTTATTTCAATCGACATTGGCATCGCACCACTAACGACTCACTCTCTACACAACTACATCGCACGACAACGCTAGGTAACTCTCTGCTTCTCATCGCCCTTGTCCATCTTTGCCTTACCGTGGCCAACATTAACATCTTTCTTCATTATTCTACTTTTTCTGTGCAGATCGAATGAGATGGCAACTGATATAGGCTCTCTGGCAGCAGGACTAGATGGACATCTGGTTAGATTTGGACGCATGGGATTACGAAAAACGTGGCAACTTTTTTTTTAGGTGCGTACACTTTTCCACTGTATATTCTGCAACCATTGAACTGCTAAACATCACTACTCATTTGTCTAATCCCTTTTGGACACTACCACTGACACTTTTGGATCTGCTGGTTAACTCTCCCCTTCCTCATTCTCTTGGCCATGGCACTAGGTTAGTCGCTCCAAGTCCTTTTCATACCCTCGCAGCCTTTCCCCTCCCATATATAGCATATACATAGTCGCATTCACTCAATAAAACTTATTTGAAAATCACTACTTGTTTGTATACACTCCTTTGTCCACTACAAATGACGCTTTTCCCGTCACTAGTCAGCTCTCACCTCCTTCATTATCTTGGTCACGACAGTAGGCTAGTCATTTCAAATCCTGCACTTTATTTTATTCCCCCTCCTGCATTTTCAAACTCCGGTTATGCGTTGCAATCGGTCAAGTTTCGACCAATGTCAGAGTATTCAAGATGATTTGAGCACATTCAAAAGAGCAAAGTCATGGAGATGGTTTCTCAAATAGGTTCTATTGACTGATTAAGACTATGGTTCGACTATATGTAAGCCAAAAGTCCTTGCCCCGGTGCCCCTGAGCGTGAGATTCATTAAACATAATGTTTATTTTGCATAATGATAGTGATACATAAATTACAAACAGCTACGGCATCTAAGTCCCATCTAATCCTATTGGTCTAGTCTATATACACCGTGCCCTCAGAATGGTTGGCCAACTTTACCAGTGTCGATCAAAGATTCCACTACACGTTCACTACGAAACAAACATGGTTAGCGCTGGTGATAATGTGTTTTCATGATCACTTACTGAGGAAGGTAGGTACGATTTGGGTAGAACACATAATCTAGGGGGACGTTGTTCAAGTTGCCAATGGAGGAGGTATAGACATCGGCAAACTAGAAGGCAGGATAGGTGTTAGTACGGCATTACACGCTTAATGTGGAGGGTTGTTACCTTGCGAATCTTGTTAGCGAAGAAGGTCGGGTTGTTATGAGTGCGGAACACACTACCAAAGTGCCGATTGAAGACGATCTTGAGTTCCACTCGCACACATGCACGTTCAGCCCGCCAAGCTTCAATCATGCCGTCCAATCCATCGGGGCGTTTCCTGGCATCATAGCTTTGTGCTTCTTTCAACAGTTGTTCCAATCGTAGTAGCCAAGATAGGGTATGTCGATAAGATGGGGCATTGCGAATGCTGGTTTCTTCCGAGAGTTCGTGGATGATCGCCCCCTGAAAAAAAAAAAGAGTTAAAGCTTCTTTGTCTTTCATTCTGGCTAATCTTCTTACCGTTCGCCATCCTTGCTGTACAGTGGGATCTATGAGGTCAGAATATATATGGTCACCAAAGTAAAGCACCCTTTGTCCAGACCTATTGTACATGTATAAGTAGCGATTCGTAGCATCTTTGTCGTTATCACTTACCATCCAGTCATTCTTGAAAAGTCGTTGAGGTTTCCGCCTTGATACACTTCACCTTTTTCAAAGTGAGTGACAGAATCCCAAGTGGGTTCACGAGTACGTCTGAAGGGGCGCCGGGAGTGATAGAAGTCAGGCTTTCGAGCAGACACAATCACACAGTCGAAGAGTTCACGCCAATCGGGACTTCCTGTCAAGTAAGTCATTCCGGTATCACTTTTATCCAGAAATCAAATGTGTTAGTTCAATTCTCTACTGTCATCTTCACCTTCCCCCGGGTCTTTTTTGATAAGGTATACTTACATGAATGGTAGAGTGCTGTTCGTCATCAAAAAGGTCTTCTTTCCCCCTTTCCGCAAATTTTCCAAGTACTCGACCAGTTTAGGAGCGGGATCCAGGTATCTTGAGATATCCCGATTGATAGTCGTATGAATTCTGCCGCCCATACCCATTAGGTGCGATCCTGTGTGGACAATTCTTGCCGCTTGATTAACATCATCACAAAGGTACCGAGGATGGAAGCTAAAGAAGAGAAAAATAGGTAAGCATCCCCTTTTTGTAAACAGTTCCCCTTACCTTATATCGTTTTCCCTAAAGTATTGAAGGACATCGCTGAGAATACAGGCTTGAGGGGTCGAGAATAAGTCGCTTAGTTGGAACATATTGTTGCGCAGATATCCAGGGGCAATGTGCAATCCACGGTGCTGTTCAATCACATCGTTTCGATTCTTGATAGGTTCCCGCCCAACTGTATGTGCAGAAGAAAGTTAGTTGACATCAAGCATTTGGTTGTAGTGCTTTTTACCATGAACTGTATTCAGCTGGATGTTTGCCATGTTGTCAATCTTCATCAGCCAACCATTGTTGTAATCTATGCGGCAGAGAGTAAGTCTACATGCATGCATACATTCATATATGCGGTGTATTACCATAGTGAAGACCCCGGATAGCAAAGTTCGGATCATATTGGAAGTCTAGAGAAGAGTCATCAGTTCAGCCATCCACACTCCAAAAGCTCCCTTTTACCTTTGATTTTTTTCGGATAGCGGAGAGTATCCACCAAGATTTCCTTGATGATATCATAGATCGACCTTGACATTTCGTCTCTATAATTGGCAAGTGTATACTGCTCCGTTGTATGTTGAGTAAACAGGGTATGTTGGATTGAGAGCCCACTCTTCACTTACATCGTAGTCGAAACCATATACTTGTACTTGACCGAGATCTAGTTCGTTGTTGATAAACCTAATGGAGGTGACAGGTATTTCAGTTTAGTACAGGAGGGCAAACAATGTATGCGAAACAAAGACTTACACATCAGAGGGTGAAGAAGATCCCAAGCCGTAGATTGAATCGGGTAAGTCAGAATGACTATAATCAGCAGCCTGGACTTGAGACTTTTCTTGAGCAATCTTAGAGATCGGGTCGTCAGTCATGGATAAGATGGTGGCGTTGTCTTGTTTGGCGGCATTTATATGCTTGAGCTTCTTCTCTTGATATTTCTTTGTAAAGTGGTCCAAAGCATTATCGAGCTGCTTTGAATGCATGTGAGTATGGTGATGGTAGTAGGAGCGTGGGATGTGGTGAGGCAAAGTTGATAAAGTGCGGCTGTTGGCACTAAATAGGTACCGAAGCATCATGTCAGAAAGTAATGGAAAGAGAAGCGAAAAAAGAAGTAGTGGAGCACAAGGGAAATTTAAACCCTTTTGCCGATTTTGACTGCAGGGAAAAATTAACACCGGTCATCGGCGTTTGAAATAAAGAGCATGATGCTAAACTCCGCTTGTGGCGATCCCTCAACTTGCAGGAATAGACCCTTTCATAATGCACAACAGACCTTGACGGGGTCATCAAACGTTGATATTGTTCCTGTTTCAAATTTAAGCTTGGTATTACAATTTACTCGAGTCCAGGCCAGTGATGTTAGCAAACAGTCGTTAACAGAGTGGTTACAGTTGGTTCAGTGTTCCAACCCCCCTACCACCATTCATGGCAGGCCTATCAAAAATGGACTTTATCAAAGGTAGACTTTACGCCGTCCTTAAAATCATGTTAAATTACGTTTTCACAAGCTCCTTTGAAGGGGGCTTGAAAACTACACACGTCTGCCTGAATGTGTTCACTAAGGATTTTGCTATAAACGTCTATGGCGGAGTTTGAACATTTGTAAATTTTGGGATGCTTGGCTGTTTCCAGCTTCACATTTTTGTACAAAGGTACTCTCTTTCTCAAAACTGGGATAGACAACCCACTTTTAAATTTCACACACACCTATGTGCAACTCATATCTTTCAAAGGATACAAAAAAAGAGACACTTTTCTGAGAGATGCATCAATTAGCACTGACTAAAGCCTTAAAATAGCGGCTGATTGGCGTGTTCCCGAAAACGGCCATTCATCCAAGAATCCCAAACAAACTTGACATTGTCAGAAAGGTATGAAACACACCTTTCTTCATGTTAAATTTCAAAATAGGTTGCTCATGTATGTTTCGAGAAAACTGGCGTACAAGTAAAAAGCCACCCTTTTCATGGGGAATGGTCTATCAATTTTCTAAATGTCGGAGTTTACAAATACCAACCAACACTTTTTTCAAACGACTCAGATCCTTGATTTTTCCAACCAGAGGATGCCAGGGACACATATTAATTGCGTAGTCAGGCTTCAAAGGCAAATTAGTAAGTCCAAAAAGTGATAACCGCTAGGGTATGTACTGTACATACATTTCAAGCCTGGTCCTAACACATACACCTCTTCAACGTTGTCTGTTTGAGTTTGATGATGAACTAGACAGTGTGGATACAATTGACATCATCTTTATACCTCTTTGAAAAGCTACACATCCGACGATAGTGTCACATTTTTCCCATTGATTTTTCTAATATGAAGCAGGGCATTCATGCAACATGGTGGACAATGGACCCAGTACCTTGAATAAACTCCGCCCGTGTCGGAGTTGAGAAATATATTTGGCGGTGGCGGGGCGAAGGATAAATTGGGAGTCGTCAGCAGAGAAAACAAAAAACCCTCCTTTCCTTTTCTTTCCTTTACAAAATGTTACGATTCAAGAAACACGACAAGAAAGGTATGCCATTGAAGCGAATATGAATGGCGTTGAACTCATTTGTCTTTTTACAGAACAAGTGGATAAAGCGGTCGAACAACGCACAGCAGCAGCACCCCCATCCGATTCCAAAGAAGACAACAAGCGATCCAGCAAAAGCTCCAGGGATCGTTCAAGGTCACCCCGTCGACACAGCTCGCCAGATAGCCATCGACGCCGCCACCATCGGTCCCGATCCCCAGAACGAAGACGCCACCGTGATGATTTTGACGATTACGAAGAACGATCAAGGAAAAGCAGCAGCCATAAACGACGACACTCCTCTCGATCGCCCCGACGCCATGGATCCCGTAGTCCGTCGCCCGTCAAGAAAAAGAAACCAGTAGGCGAGGTAAGAACGAACCCAATGGAATGGAGGGACGGGAGACGCCTTATTAACTCGGTCTGTTGTGATACTGTAGAAGAAACCTGTGGCCAAATCTAGTCTGGCATACAAATTGATTGAAATCGAAGTGAACGATCGTCTGGGCAAAAAGGCTCGTATCAAGTGCAGTCCAAA
>LT554726.1:14613-25132 GCA_900079185.1 Absidia glauca
AGGATTTTCGCGGTAGACCAGAGTATACAGCAAGATGCCTAGGGCCCAGACATCCTGGGGCGGGCCGTCATAGGTTTGGCCGCGCAAGATTTCCGGCGCCGCATAGTCCAGAGTGCCCACAAAGGTTTCGTAGCGCCTTCCCGGTCGAATATAGGCGGCGCTTCCAAAATCGATCAGTCGAATCCCCCCATTGTGATCGAGGACCACGTTTTCATCCTTGATGTCCCGATGTACGATTTTGTGTGAGTGTAAATGTCGCACGGCCATGGCAATCTGCTTGAAGATGGAGCGGATCTCGGATTCATGCATGGTGTCTTTGAATTCAATGTAGTCGAAGAGATCCATCCCCGCCCCATGCAATTCCATGACAATGTAGTAATAGTCGTCGTCTTCAAAATAGTCCACTAATGAAAAAGAAAAAAAAGGTCAGCCATAGTGGAAGGGATTCACATCATATAAAACTTACTCATATCCCCACAATTGTCATGAGGAATTTTGCGGAGTGTGTGCAAAATATGGATTTCTGCAGGTACCATTCCCAATTTCCGATCTCTTGTCCAGCAATCCACCAAAATACGAGACTTGATAACATATTTGATCACCACCTTTTTCTAAAAAGGCCAAAAACAAGGGGTGAGAAAAAAAAAGTATAAAACATCACCCCAGATCAAACAAAAGAGCAAGGTGCGTCCTATCATCTTTTTTTTTTTTTTTTGCATGCATGTGCTTTTCCCCCTCTGGTTTACCTGGGACATATCCTTTTTTTGGACAGCGAGCTTGACCAATCCATAAGCACCTTGACCGATTTCATCCAAGATTTCAAAGTCGTCAATGCATAAAGAGTGTGTTTGGGCGGAATACTCGGGCATGGTCACAGAGGCGGTGGAGAAGGCGCGGGGTCGATTACCGCCGAAGGCTGTCGGGGAGTAGGGTGTGGAAGGTGAGGTTGGTGAGGGTTGATCCTCTTGCTGAGTATAGGTTGAGAATGTAGGCCGTGAAAATGAGGTCACGCGCGGAGATCCTGTGTCACACGGCGGACGACTGACCGACAGCGATCCGCCCATTCCAGAAGAGTCATGTGTTGAGGGTGAAGAGGAATAGCCGGCTGTCTTCAAAGGTATAATCATAGGTTCGGTCTTATCAGTGTGGTGTTGATACTGTCGCGGCTGGGTTTCCTTGGTATATTCTAGAGTGCGATTCGTGTGGATACTGCTTGGGTCGTTTTGACAATCAGTGTCGCTAACCGAAGATGCAAGTGAAGTAGGGCGATTGTCGTCGTCGTCGTCGTCGTCGTCGTCTTCTTCGTCTTCTTCGTCAATGATCCGTTCGTCTCGTTTTGCTGTAGGAAGACCGAGTCCATTGTGTTGTTTGAGTTCCAAAGCAGGTCCGCCCATCTTGTGGCCAACACGAGAAAGAGTCGAGTCCCGATCAAATGTAATCCATAGAGCGCAGATACCATCATCAGATTCCTCGGCCAATTTGAGTTGCAACTGTATTTCGAATTCTGTACCATCACGGTGAACGGCGATCAAAACAGGGAGAGGTTGTCCGTTGGGCGTTTGTGTCAGTCGTTTTCCACCCTGAGGAGGCGTAGGAGCGGCCGGCGTTGTGGAAGGAGTCGTCAAGTCCGCGACGAGTTTTCGGCAGATGATATTGTTGATGATGACTCCATGTTGCAGTAGATCGTCCCGACGAAGGCTTTGAAGTACACCTGGGAACTGGGGCATAAGATCACCAATCGATTTCTGACCAGTCACCAATTCTTCTTGCGAGTAGCCAAACATGTATTTGACAAAGACATCGTTGCAGCCTTCGATAATGCCATCTTGTCGGATAGTCACCAAGCCAGCGATCATTGGGATAGAAGTGATTCGAATGGTGGAGCAGCAGTTGGGAGGCCGCTCAGTTGTCGATTTGTCGAGGAGCTTGATGATGATGGGTAGATGAGCTCCTAGTCGGGTACGGCATCCAAAGTACTTGTAGCGGTTGATGTCCTGCCATGAGGGGCTGGTGTTGGCGTGTTGATCCATTGATAAAGATGGTATCAGAGTATCGATAGACTTTCCCATTAAAGATTCAGGTGCATAATCCAAAAGTCCTTCGATTCCGTTGTCGGCATAACAAATCAGTCCCTAAGAAAAAAAAAGAGGCAAGTATTTATATAAGAAGACATGTCCGACCCCTTGTTAAGTAACACAAAATGCTGCTTTCCACGGTTGTTACCTTGGAATCAATGGACACATGAGTGACAGTTTCAAACACCTCTTCAAAGATCCAAATATACACAGACGACCCTGCATCATTCCTCTTTTCCTTGAGCCAAAGCGACGCAGCTGATTTCGTACCATCATCCTTCACAATGGGTAACTAGAGAACAAAGTTTAAGCAAAGTCAGTCCACCTTGTAGTCACTCTTTTTGGTTACTTACAACATTGCCACAGACAAGGACCATTCCACCCGCCGAGTCTTCCAAATGCACCAATTCTTGACGCCGCTTTTTGATCATGGCCTGTAATCTACCCCGAAAGGACTCGTCCACATAGTCCAGGACGGATTTCCCCACCAACGAAGAGCAAAAGCGCCTATGGCCATTGATTCCACCGCCGCCGCCGCCGCCGACTAGAACGAAAGAAGCAATGTTGTTGGACAAGATGACCTTCCAGTCGTCGTACGTAGTCAAGATAGCTTGATTCTGTGGTAGGAATCTTGTGGGATTGTGTAACGCAGGATGAGGAAACAGAGCCAAAGAAGGTTGCTGGTGATCCAATTCATCGTCATCTTCGTTGAAAGGACCATGGCCATTAGACCCTTCGTCGTTGCTGCTGCTCGTCAGTTTAGAGATGGATGTGTTGCCAGCCGGTGTGGTTGCCCTGGTGGATGAAGTCCTTGAAGAAGAGTCAGTGGTGGATGTTGATACGGAGGATGACGAAGATAAGGTACGAGTAGAAGTCGAAGCATTGTTGTGAGAGTCTTCATTGATGTCAGGTAAGGAGCTCCGTCTAGTTCGTCTTTGGTGGATGGATGAGGAGGATTTTGTGGCTGGTGGTATTGATATGGATGAGCCACTAGCACTTGTAGGGATGTGGTCAGTGTCGTAAGCCTGGGTGGGTTGAGTATATCCCATGCTTCTTGCTTTGTTGCGTTTCCGATCCATAGAGGCCAGCAGATTGGTGGTGGAATAATGACCAGGAAGCGTTTCAGGTGCCTTCCATCCGCCTTGTGTTGAATGCTTTATAAAATCGATCGATCGGGTCATAACACGTTTCCGTAGAGCCACCAAATCAGTCGAGGTGGCGGATGAGAATCGAAAGCTATGCAGTGAGTCTTGAGGGAACTTTGCAATGTCGAATGACGGAGTAGAGAGTGTGGACGTTGGTGAGGGCGTGGGTGAGATAGGTCGGTCTAAGGGCAACGTTCCCGCCGCCTGTTCCCGTAGTAAGGTGGCGTCTGTGTTGTTGTCGCTGTCTGATCGTAAGATGGTGGGGGAGATGGTTGCCTGATCTGAAGTGGTGGTGTGTTCCCGTAAACGAAGCAGTCCATCAGGGGCCAGTGAGAGATTCTCCATTTCATCCTTTAGCGAGCTACTGTAGATGTATACAAAAGTCAGTCGGTAGGTCATGGTATAGGGCAAGACAATATTACCTATCATCTAAACAGTTCAAATCCATATCCGATGCTGATTTCAAGCTTTTCACACCTGTAAGAAAGTAAAAAGGAGTTCAGCATCCAGGTACTACGACTAGAAGAAGGGGCAGAGGCTCTTACCTTTCATTAAAGTTCAAAGCACAATTAGTTGATTGATGTAGATTAGAGGAGCTGGCAAAGTGGTGTCCAGGTTTGAGGGGAAGATCAGCCTTTCGGGTTCGTCGTTGCCTTCAAAGTTTTGTTGGGGACCTTGTTTCTTTTGATTTTGAGTGGATGGACAAAACACACATGCACACACACACAGCACAAACAAATGCAAGCCGAAGTAGTCTAGAAGCAACATTGGTATAAATGTTACAAGTTCAATCCCGGTCTAGTCATTTTAGTCTTACTATGGAAAAAAGGGTGCCTGGCTAAAAAGAAACGGAAGGAAAGACAAAAAAAAAAAAAAAAAGTTTTGTTGTTTAAAATATAGACCGAGACGACTTCGGAGTTTGAAACCCCACATTTTTTTGTCAACCGTCATGGAATTCAGCAAGAATCATGCAACTCGATAGAATGGGTCGCATCAGCTCCTGCTCTAGGCACTGTCCTTTGTTTGCGTCTATTCACATTGGCATCACACCCTCAGACACTCCCATCATCGTCATCTCTCTGTCTCTCCTTACTTTCACCTCTCTCTCCTTAAACACAACCTTTTACTATACAAGGTACATAGCCACGAGCGATCTTTCTCTTGGTAGACAAAACATGTAGCTGATAAATTGAGTCTATGAAGGGAGGAAGGCAAGTGTGGACACAATTCAGGGAAAGAAACATGATCCACATCTCTCGCAGGCACACATTGCAATGTGCACCAAGCGATATAGGCATCCACTTTATATTGACAATCGATCCTCTCATCCACATTCCTTTCCGTCTGTGTACCACTAGAATAGAACGTGTTGTCAATAGGAAACCATTGAGGGTCCTTTTAGTGATCTACGTTCCATAGGATAGATCTGTATTACACTACCGACTCTATAAAAGGCGATTGGTGATAATAGGATAGACTCATATCGCCACTTGCATTAACGAAAGAGTGGGTCAAAACATACTATTTATAATATCGAACTATTAAGGAGGTTGTCAAAGCGGAGTTTCAATTGCATGAACGGAGATATAAGAAAAAGGGGAATGTGTCCATTGTCGCTCTTTCGTCTTTCTTTCGCTTCTTCCTCCCTTTAATACTGCTCAACTTGCTTACAACCCTATTCTACTCTGCTTTGATGGTAAACTCTGACTACTCCATTTATCAAAAGTCTACTGCATGGATCTCTCGATTCTCGTTCCGCGCACGGGGCAACACCATGACCAAAGATCAGCATCAACAAGACTATGATCAAGCTTCTGTAACATCAGCTCCTGGTGTTTTGTCTTCTCCGGAATCATCTGGCTTCACCTCAGTCGGTCCCATGGATAGCGACTCTTTCTCCAACTTGATCTCACCCTCACCCTCCACCTCTACTTCTTCTTGGACATCCATTCTATCGGCAAAGAAAGACGATGACGACCTGCTACTGATGGATGAACAAGAGGAATACAACAAACACCGCTCAAAGACCTCGTTACCACCATCGCCTACTCTAACAGCATACGATCATCGCACTTCAACCACAGACACTACAACCCTTGTACCACTGGACGCAACCACCTACTTTGCTAATCGGCCATTACCAACGCAGAGGAGGCAGCCTGGACGGAATCGACACTCGGCAATCGAAAGCGGGCCATCCGCTTTATACGACGTTCCTGAGCCAGAGCGACACTCACTTGTATTGGAAAAGTTGGCGTACGATACCCTCACCTACTTTGTCGACGCACCATCACCCTCTGCATCCTCCCCACTGTTAAAATCATCGCCCTGTCAGCAAGCAAGCAAAGAGTGCCCTCCCTCCGAACTTGTGGAACGACTGACATCCCGACTGACGGCATCCAGCTCGGTCCATCCGTCTGTGTTGAAGCTGGCTCAAGACGTCCTGGCTTTTATGAATGAAACTCCGCCCTTGGCTCCCGAATGCCAACGACTCAAGCCAAAGCTGGAAGTATGTGTACTTATACATGGACAGGATTGACATATAGGTAGAAGGCTAGATTGTATATAGTTAGTTGTGTAGGATAGATGATGATCTGTAATAAAAAAATGATGCTGTGTATATGTGGATTGCTGTTGAATGTAAAGTTCAGGGTCCTATCCTTTTTGTCATGCACCATGTCTCCCTCAAAATGAGTTCATTTCAAGTCATGCACATTGATAATGCAAGAGCCAGGCTCTCTCGCTCTCTCAACTACTAAATAAAGTGACACGGAAGAGGCTGATGTGATAAGAGAAGAGTACTTTTATTTCAAATGTTAAAAGACAGACAGAGAGTACACGATGGTAAGATAATATACAAGGTAAGAGCTATGACTACACTAACACTAAAAGGTACCCACCCCCTTTTTTTTTTCACCAAAGCAGACAATCTTGTCCCATTTCTAGTTCCATTGGCAGATCCCAGCCTCCTATTCGGCCGCTTCTGTATGCGCTTGTTCAAATGATTCCATGTATGCAATGAGTCGATCCACATCCTGTTCGGGCATCGAATTGTAAATAGATGCACGAATGCCACCCACCGAGCGATGGCCCTTGAGTTGCACCATATTGAGTTCAGAGACGCCGGCCAAGAATTTCGTCTCGAGAGCTTCAGACGTCAGACGGAAGACGACGTTCATGCGGCTGCGACAGCTGGGATCCACCGGGCAATTGTAAAGCGGACTGTTGTCGATGGCGTCGTAGAGCTTTTTGGCCTTGGCAATGTTGCGTTGTTCGATTTGCGCCAGGCCTCCTTGTTCCACCAACCAATCGAGGACGAGACCCACCATGTAAATGGCGAAGGTGGGCGGGGTGTTGTACATGGATTCATTGTCGGCCATTGTCTTGAAATCCAGCATGAGCGGTCGTACCGGGCCCACGTCCAAATCGGCCAAGAGGTCCTTGCGAATGATGACGATCGAGACACCCGCCGGACCCAAATTCTTTTGCGCACCCCCATAAATCACACCATACTTGCGGACATCCAAAGGCCGCGATAAAAAGTTCGATGACACATCCGCCACCAATGGTACACGAGGATCCACCTGAGGCACCTGCTGGAATTCAACCCCATGCACCGTTTCATTGTCGCAGTAGTAAACGTACGCCGTCTTGGCTGGGTCCGAGAAGCGCCAGGTGTCGGCAGGGGCCACGTTGCCATAGCGCCCAAATTGCTGTTTGCTGTCTGTGACCTTGTTGACGGTGATCTTGCTGCGTTCGTTCTTGGCCAACCGCTCGGCTTCTTGGGCAGCCTTGTTGGACCATGCGCCGCTGACGAGGTAGTCGACAAAGATTTCGTCGTGGTTGCCGTCCTTGGCTTGCTTGGCCGCCACCAGATTGTAAAACACAGCGGCAAACTGCGTCGTCGCTCCGCCTTGCATAAAGAGGATCTCGTAATTGTCGGGAATGTCCATCAGCGTCTTGAGCTTGTCCTTGGTGCCATTGAGGATCTTGCCAAACGTCTTGGACCGATGCGAGAGTTCCATCACGGACATGCCGCTGTTGTCAAAGTTGAGCATTTCGGACTGCGCGCGTTCCAAGACGCTGGAGGGACTATATAGAGACACAGGTGAGTTCAACAGCGCTTGCTCGTGAAAGGCCTACTTACATTTTGGCAGGCCCAGCTCCAAAGTTAAGTACATAGGGGGGTGCTGACATGATCGATTTGTTGTTAATGTTGGGGAAAGAAGAACAAAAACAACTCGAGGGCCGACTCTTTTATCTTTTTGATCAAAAGAAATCAAATCAGGATGACTCTTTTTTTTAAATGCCGACAGATGGCAGGCAAAAGCCGCAATCGGAGTTGGGCATTGAAGGGTGTTTCATACGCCGCTCCTGGCCACTCGAGCGACCCGATTTCTGCATCTATCTTCTTCGCTCATCTCTTCACCGTTGCACCTCCTCTGAAATGAACTGTTTTCAGGAACCTCTAACGCAGGGTGCTTCTCTCGTTTCCAGCTTCTTGTTCCTGCCTTGACTAACATTTGCTTTTCGATCATAACTCTTCTTTTTCCTAGTAGATCGGATGCAGCGATAACGGATATCAGCTCTCTGATACCAGGACCCGATGGACATGTCCTTAGTTTAGGTATTGTGTGTAAGGGATTACGAAAAACATTGAGATAAACTTTTTAATCATTGGGGTGAGAGAAAAGGTTGGCGGGGTTTAAATAATGCTTTAAGTCTCCACTTTTTCCACACTTTTATTTTTTTTGCTTCTTATTTCCTTCCCCATCACTTTTTTCTTACCAGCGGCATTGCCATGGCACCTCCTCCGACACGAACTACGCATGACGACCCTTAACGATGACAGCACGGGTAAGTCTCCTTTCAGCATCCTGCCCACCTCTCTCTTACATTGCTTACATTAACACCGTCCTTCATTACCCTTCTTTTTCTTAGCAGATCGAATGGGGTGGCAACGGATATAGGCTCTCTGGCACCAAGACTGAATGTACATGTGGTCAGATTTTTGATTGGACGCAAGGGATTACGAAAAACTTGGGGGAAACCCTCGCACTATTTTTTTTTTTAGGTGCACTCCTCTTCCATTGTTGAATCTCGTAGTCCAAGTTACTGATACAAGTATACCAATCTTCGCCCATCGCTACTATCACTCATACTTTTACACATCTGGACCGTCTTTTTCCATCCTCTTTGCTTGGTTTTTACAGCAGATTAGACATTCCATTACTACAACTTGTTGCCATTAGACATTAGCTTAACCACAGTCTGTACCGTAGCCCCTTGATCTTTTTGCACCAATAAAACCTACTTGACCCATTCTAGGAAAGACTTTTTCTCTGATCCTTAACTATAACAAAACAATGTTCGTTACAATGACCAAACTACAGATTACGCTTAGACACATCCACGCTGTCTGTGCGCCCAAAGCATATTTCAAACCTCGGTTTTGATTTACCCCTGAAAAAAGTCTCCTGTCACCATATCTTTGACCACGATTAAAATAGATGTTATCGTTTTATTGGGTGTATATGTTACTATGGCTAAGGATATATATGTTTATGTATAGATTTGTGAGAGTGAGAGGGGAAGAGTAAGTGAGATGGGGAGAGAGATCAAGGGGCCAGCACGACACGGAGAGTATTCGTATTTCCAAGTCCATCCCTCCATCCTTGGACGGCAATGACAGGTTTGCGATGATCCAACAGCCTAAGGGGTCGAAGAAAACGAGGTCAGTGTCATTTTTTTTTTTCATTTCATGCCGAATGTAGTTAGAGTACATAGGGTGTGCTTACCCATATTTGATTGCCTGTGTCATTCCTATGCAAGGTAGATTTAGAATACAGAGTGCGATTAGTTTTTTTTTTTTCATTCGCCAAATGCCTCCTTATAATACCAATTCCCCCTGCCTACCCCACATGATCCGATTGTCGACATCTTCTTGCCAAGGAGCATTGTCAGCAGGACTAAAGTTCTGAGGGCTGTCTTTGGTGTGGGCTGATGCATGCGACGGAGCAGGTTTATCGTAGATAAAGGGGAAGCATCCACGGTACAAGTGTACTTGACGGGCGGCCATGGGATTACGGGTGACGACGATGATTGGGGCGTAAGGGCGATACTTGGATAGCAAGCGAGCAGAGTTTCCCGAGGTCGATAACACCACAATGGCACCGGCGTTTTGTTCATGGGCGGCGCTGACAGCGGCACAGGCGATGGTTTCTGTCGTTCCTGTGGGGAGGGCAGTGAGGGAGCGTATTTCGTTGAACACCGCAGGGTAGCAAATCACCGCTTCGGCCAAGATACAGACGTCGTGCATCGTCCGCACACTTTCCATGGGGTAGTTTCCTTTTGCCGTTTCGCCAGAGAGCATCACACAATCGGCACCATCAAGAATCGCATTGGCCACGTCAGATACCTCCGCTCTCGTAGGTCTTGGATTCAGCTAATACAAGATAAAAATACAGGAAGGGTTGAGTACGGCAGTTCTTGTCTAATTAGGATTCATTTTCCGTATCCACATACCGTCATTGACTCGAGCATTTGAGTAGCACTATGTTCCCGTGATAAAAACAACAACAAAAGGAAAGAGAGGATGTTAATAGTGTTTCTTTACTTGGCGGCATGTGTTTTTCTTACCATATCACCGGTTTCCCAACAAGGTTGCATTGAGCGATCATCTTTTTCTGGGCGACAAACACACGCTCCAAAGGGATTTCAATTCCCAGATCCTAAATGGGAGAGAGTTAGTTTAAAGCATTGAGGGCATGAAGACGTACCCCACGCGCAACCATGATGCCATCGGTTTCCGTCAAGATGTCTTCAAAGTTGTCGACGCCTTGGTGATTTTCAATCTTGGAGATGATCTTGATGTTGCGGCCTTGTTCACCCAGTACCTTGCGAATATCTCTGACGTCTTGACCACTACGGATGAATGAGGCAAAGATCATGTCGACCTTGTTCCTGACACCAAAGAGAAGATCGCCCTTATCCTTTTCAGAGAGCGCTGGGAGATCCACATCAGTTCCAGGCAAGTTGACGCCTTTGTGTGAGCCAAGAGAGCCACTGTTGATAGCGCGCACCTTGACATGGTCGTCCCCTTTAGAGAGCACTTGGAATGCGAGTACACCGTCGTCCATGTAGATTTTCTTGCCGACATCGATTACTTTGGGGAGATTTGCGTAATCAATATACATCACCTTGTCATCACATTTGTCCTTGTAGTCAGGATTGACACTAAACACCAATTCATGCCCTGTCTTGATTTGGATCTAATGAATGAAGAGAGAAAAAAAAAAA
>LT554726.1:28604-43418 GCA_900079185.1 Absidia glauca
TGCAAAAGATGAACATGACGTGGGAAGAGGAGAGTTACCGTTCGTTCGTTCGTTTGCTCATTCGTTCGTTCGTTTGACGTCGTGGAGTAAAGAGAATGACAATGGAGGCAAAAAAGTAAAGACGAGGGGAAGAAGGAGCAAAATAATAGAACGGGCAAACAAATAATCTTATAGCCAATCGGGGTTTGAAATCCAGAGTGCATAGGCACACATTGTTTGAGGAGTGTGTGGGCAGGATCGTGTTCCTGAGCTTCAATTTGCAGCATATCCCTAACATATCAAAGCGAGCATGCTACTACATTCTCATGCTATGATGTGGATTTGACTTTTGAATGACAAATAGGCTGGATCAGAGAAGATTGAATGTTGCCAAATGGGATAGCAGGGGTGGAGTTCCAGCATGGGCACCGAGTCTTGTACAAAAGTCTTCCTGAACATCATGACCACCTGTACAAATGCATTTTCAGCGACGGTAGGTTGAATAGGATCGCCAGGACTGAATTCTTTCGCCGCCAGTCGGTCAAGTCATTCGTCGATCGCCGAGGACAACTTCTTGCAGAGGCTGGTAGGTGGGTTAAGGGCGGCACGTGCAAGAAAAAAGAATCGATCCTATGTTGGAAAGCCTGCCATTGATCGCACCAGTTCTCTTGGAAGGTTGGTGAGATATGCGCCGTTTATCGTTGTGTTGTTCCATCGGCCTTGGCGTCGTATTTGATCCACGTTCGCACACACTTTACCCGCCATACGAGCCGATGGGCCGCGATTGATATGTGTCTTTTTGTTGGACCTGATATCAGGAGAAGAGAGGGAGAGCCAAAACTTTTTCTCAAGGGATGGCTCAACCCTTTTTTTTTTGCAAAGAATGATTTATTTCTCAGAACTGAGATAGACAACCTGCGTTCAGATTTGACAAGGATATGGACGTGCTTGGTATCTTTTGCATGATACCAAGAAACGGGCTAAACCCACTTTTGTAGGGCTAAACTCAGGCCTGTTGGGCTAAATTCAAGCTTACAGGGCTAAATTTAGGGCCGTTGGGCTAAACTCCAGCCTGCACGCCTAAACACAGGCTTGTAGATTTCAAACGCCGACTTTTGAAAAAAGGACAGGGAACAACCCCCTTGGAAAAAGTTCAATTTTTCGTGCATCTCTTTTGTCTCCCGAACTGAATAGACAACCCACCTTCAAATTCAACAAGCATCTAGATGCGCTTCTCATCTATCGATTGATACTTAAAACGCATGGTTTATGTGAATATATTGCTAATTTTGGTACTACTCCAATTGGTCGCTTTTTTAGGGTTTATTTGAGCGTTCACAGACCCATTATACATCCAAATGCGTGTTTCGTAATGCCAGTCAATAGCGACGCAACGTATTGTGTTGTCTTTAAAATTTCACAATGGGTTGTCTATCTCTATTTTGAGAAATAAATGGTTCTTTCCCAAAAATTGGATCTCAAATTTTCAAATTTTCAAATTTTCGATCGAATTCTTAAATTTTTTAAAACCCGCCGAAAGGCCAACCATTGGGTGCTGAACGTGAGCCTGGGACATGAGACAACACAAAAGCCGGCTAAAAGTCAAGGCTGAGGCCAACCAGACGGTTCAAAAGCCGTCTATAAAGCCGCCTAACCCCAGGCCCATATGCATTTGAAGGTCGAGTAGGTCCATGAACGCTACAATAAGTTTTAAAAAAGCGAACGATTAGAGTGGTACGTACCACTTGCAGACATTTTCATAGATTGGGTAGATTAGCGGATGTGGGACATGAGATCTTTGTCTATACTTGATCAGGGTGATATAGCTTGCTTGGAGGTGGGGAGCAATTAGATTATTTTTGTAGTAGGGTAAGCTTGTCAAAGGAAGATTCAAAATGGCACCAGAGGAGGTGTGGAAGTGGATCGGATGTAAGAATGTGTCTGCTGCCAGTTGACAACAGTCGGGTGTATAAAATCAATGTTGAGTGAACACTGAACCACGGTTAGGGAGCAGTTTAGTCTTCTTTTTTATATCCTCGTCTATGAACACCCCGTTCTTCAGGTACCATTCTTTTTGGGCGTTCAGTTCTGCCCACAAGCCTATTTGAAATGCTAACCTTTTGGATCTGCCCATATGGACCTGCCCCTAGAATTCACTTTTTTCAACCCCCGCTAACTTTTCCTCTCACCACAAAATGCTTATTGTCGGCAAAATCCAAGATATGCAGATTGTTTCTGGCCACTATTTCAAGTGCCAACCTCAGATTGGTCTTGTTCGGGTGGTTCTGTCTATGTCATTCCTCGAGAAATGATCCACGCAGAACGCCACAATGGTTTTTGCGCCATTGTCGGGTTTTGAAACATGTAACTTTTTTTGAAGCCTTTTCGATTTTCAACTCTTCCATTTTGTAAAGAGTTACCTTGGTTCTCAAAACCGAGATGAATAATTCCTATACAAATTTCGCATATATTACTATTCAACCTGTATCTATTGAAAGAAACTTAAAACAAACCTTTCATATACTGTATGCGTCCGTCAACTCTGCGTAAAGAGTCAAAATAGCGATGGATTTGAGCATACCGAAAAGCGGCAATCAATTCACAAGAGTCCAACATCCTTTACATCTCTAGGAAGATACGAAGCACACCTTTGTTCATGTGAAATTTTAAGGTGGGCTGTTGATTCTGTTTACAAGAAAATTCATGTCCAAGAAATAGTGGCCATTTCCATGGAGGGATGGTCTGTCGAATTTCAGAAAGCGGAGCTTGAATTGAAAACCGGTGTTGGCGGGACTGTGACTGACCCCAATTTATAAAGCCAACGAGGCTCCGTTCCTGCGTTCGCTCTTCTTTCCACTCTCCACGTTTTTAGTTTTCCTTCCCCAAACTTACTTTTGCCTACTTGCCACTTTATATAAACAACCACTCATCTCTACTGACCTTTATCATTCATTGATATCCCTGCTATCCAATTCGTCTATATGAGTGGTTTAACTACCTTCCTCCAAACTGAACTACTCTCTCTATCAAGCGAAGCGCGAAGGAAGCATCCGGAAATCAAAGAGGTATGTATGAAACCTCCTTACCACACCAACCAAGTACTGCTGTTTCTTTCTTGTGTATTCATCAAGGACCTTTGCTTTTTCCATTATCTAGGCGGCTGAACGATTAAGTGCCATCTTGCGTAGTTTCAAGGAACGACCCGGCTACAGCATATCCGATGGTAAACCATAGAACCAACCGTTTGTCACTGAACTCACTCTTCTTGTCTTTTATCCAGAACTAGCCAAATCTGATGACGCCCTACGACCGTTCACTCTGGCTTGCGAAACGAAACAAATAAAGCTTGTGACAATAGCCATTGGGTGCATCCAAAAACTGATATCTTACCATGCTATACCAGAGGTAGGTACCCCATGTGTGTAGGATGCTCACTACTAATGCTTTCCTGTATTGGCTGTAGACATCTGTGCGAACCGTCTTAAGAACACTAACGGACATTAGTATCCATGGCGTCGATATTCAACTCAAAATTCTCCAAACAGTCCTTCCTTTACTCACAAACTACAACAATGTGCACGATGATATCCTCGCTGAAGTAAGTAGAACATAACACTGGCCCTCCAACATGCTAATATACTGTTCTTTAGGCTCTTTTGATATGTTTCCGCTTACAAGACTCGAAAATAGTCGTGGTCAACAACACTGCAGCCGCCACCTTACGACAACTCGTGATCTATGTATTCGATAAAGTGACGGACGAAGATAAGCAAGAAGAACCACCTAAAGATACCGCTACACATGGTAAGTAGTGGAAAAGAGAACGTGATGGAATCCTCCCCTAGGACGTACTTATTCATTCTTGGTTTGCATTGCCCAGCTGTCAAAATGGCCGACGAAACAACCGTGTCACTGTATCCCTGTGCAAAGGATGCTTACTATCTCTTCCAGGATCTTTGCCTCTTGACCAACAATGAACCACCAGAATACCTGCGCCTGGGTCGATTGTCTGAAACATTTGGCCTTGAACTCATCGAAAGCGTCCTCACAAATCATTACACTCTCTTCAGAAAGGTAATCGTAAAGGTACTTTTTGCCGGGCTTGTGTATTGATTCTCTCTCTCTCTCTCTCTCTTTGGCTGCATGATAGCATAGGGAACTCAGCTCTTTGCTCCGAGAACGTGTGTGTGCCATGATCATCAAGACCTTTTCTGAAAAACACGAATTCCCTCAGACAATGCGGCTTACCCGGGTGGTCTATATCCTGATCAAACAGTTTAGCGAAATCTTGGTAAGAGAGGAGGAAGGATCTACACTGCAGGGCACCCAACTAATCATTGCCATTTTCATGTAAGGTTACCGAATGTGAAATCTTCTTGTCCATGTTTGTCAAGATATTGGAACCGGAGAACCCTCTTTGGCAGCGTGTATTGGCGATGGAAATCTTTCGAGGGATATGTGGCAACCCTATGCTGTTATGCTCTATTTACGACTGGTACGATTGCCAACCCAACTCAACAAACGTATTCCGCGACATGATTACTGCTTTTGGACGACTGGCAACAGAACGACCTCAGTTACTAGGCGCAACTCAGGGCGGACGTGAAAGTATCGACTTTGGCCAAGGCTCTGTTGCTCTGCCTCATTCCACCAATCCCGTCAACACTGCATCATCAGATAACACACAAGCCAGTCTCAGCAATGCTGGATCTACGATACGAATTCAATGGTAAGTGAAGTCTCTAAAGGGGTAGATCATACTTATATACTCATATGTGTTTTGTTTTCTCTATCCAGCATCGATCAGTTAGACAAGGCCGACCCTCCTGCTATCCCCGATACCTATATCTTTTACTTGGCTTTATTGTGCCTGAACTCGATTGCTGATGGGTTGGCAGGCTACACTTTACCCCGTTTCTCGACAAACAACAAGACAGCTTCGCAACAAGGGGACAGTATCAGCAGCAAAGAAGGTCTTTTAGAAGAATCGGAGGCGGACAAGAAGGATATCAAACTTGTTACTGAAATGGCAAATGTCGCTTGGCCTGGGTTACTTGCAGCAATGTCATTCTACATCACCACCGATCTTGATGAAGATCTCTTCCAAAGCACGATGCGGTCCTATCAAAACTTCACCAATGTATGCGGTATTCTCGGCCTCGTTGTCCCTCGAGATGCTTTCTTGACCAATCTGTGCAAGAATGCCATCCCGCCTGTCCCTGCCTTATCCTCGGGCTACTTTTCTGGCAAGAATATGGCCTCTCCCTCTCTCCACAGCAACAACTCATCTGGCATATCCTATTCTGATCTCACCGTGCAGCAACAGCAACTCATATCAAGCATCACTCTCAGCGATAAAAACTTGTATAGTCTGCGGGTCCTACTCAACATCACCATGATGTTAGGTGGAGTACTGGGGTCTTCGTGGTATTTGGTACTGGAAACACTGCAACAGGCGGACTTTTTACTATATAATCGACCTGCACCAAAGGGGAACTCTAATGCTACCAGTGCCTACAATGCCTCTGCCCCCGGTCTTCGCCGCACGCTCACTGGAACATCTAATGCATCGTCTGCTGGATCTGTGTCCCCAGGTATGCTACAAAGGACAACCATTACAACATCTCTAACCCTTTTCCTTCCTTCTTTCTTCTTAGGGCAACCGACACTCTCACAAATGATGGACGCCGATCATGTCTCGATTATATACACCACTCTGAACCGCTTATTCAAGAACAGTGGGTACTTGGACGGCGATGCTTTTACCGACTTTACTACAGCTCTTTGCCGCCTCAGTGCCCAATACAGTGGAGTACCCTTCAACGATGGCGCTCTGGATTCTAGCAACAAGTCTTCCCGTGCTGTAAGTCCCTACCGTTGTAAAAGAGAAGGATCATGAACGTTTATACTCTTTCTTGTATAGAAACTATTCAACGAAAAATCCTTTGCCATGGAAAAGCTACACGACATTGCGCTGATGAACATGGGCCGACTTTTGGATACCAAAGAAAACTTCAAGGACTGGGATCTCATCATGCCTCACCTCATTTCCACTGCCAACTATATCAACACCCCAAACTCCATCCGTGCACAAAGCTGCGACACCATCTCCGACATTATCATCGCCGCCATGAATCACGCCCTCACAGAGAAAAAGGACGCCGGCGACGCTACTCAAAACCGGCTACTGAAGGCGCTCAACGAATGTATCAATGGCATCGACATAAACGACAAGAACGCGGTGCTCTTTAGGACCTTTATGCCTGTGCAAAAGATGGGGCTGGAAACGCTGAACAATCTTTTACAAACGTCGGGCCATTTCTTCACCTGTGGATGGGGTCTGATCTTTGATATGCTTCGTCATGTGGCGGTCCACTACAACAGTCAAGTCGGGCTTGGCATAAACGATATTGGCAGCAGCAGTGATTTTGGCGACAAGGATATCAGTGATGCCCGATCAAGCATTGACACCACGGCGTCGTCTGTCAACACGGTGGCGGTGGCTTCCAACAGCAAGGCGTACGGTGGTCTTATCAAGGTTGCCTTCTCAAGTCTCCAACTCATCTGCACGGACTTTTTGTCAACTCTGTCTCCTGATTGCCTTCGACAATGCATCGCCACGCTGGGAGCGTTTGGAACTCAAAGCGAAGACCTCAACATCAGCCTGACTGCCGTTGGATTGCTCTGGAACCTCTCTGACTTTATTCAAACGAAACGCCTTGCGTTGCTCACCAAGATGGGGACAACCGATGCCACGCTCGACGATAAAGTGGTCAACACCGATTCTCTGGACATTGAACGGGTTATTGGCGCCGACGAATCGCCGACGGTGCTCAACACGCTGTGGATGCTCCTACTCCTCCAACTGTCAAAGGTGTGCGTCGATGCAAGGCCCGAGGTGCGCAACGGTGCCATCCAAACGCTGTTCAGGACGATCATGATGAACGGCAATGTCTTGGGCTCTAATCTATGGCAAGCATGTATCTGGCAAGTCCTGTTTCCCCTCTTGGACGCCATCAAAGCAGCTTCAAAGGCGGCGGCGGCGACCGGTGAAGCGGCTTCCTCTCCTTCTTCTGGCAACGAGCGTGAAGCTTCTGGATTCATGCTGCATCATTCTCGGGACACGGCGGACAAGCAATGGGACGAAACAAAGGTGCTTGTGCTCACTGGGATCTCGAAGAGCTATCGGGACTTTTTATTGAAACTCTGCCATCTACCGACCTTTGAAAAGGCGTGGACCCTGCTCTTGTCTCATTTGGAAAATTATTGTCTTCGGTCGAGCCAAGAGGTGGCCTTGGCAGCCGTGAAAAGCGTGAAAAGCATGGTGACTCTGACCGACGATATCGATCCCATGGACGACTGTATACATGGACTGTGGAGGCTCTGCTGGGACTCTTGGGTACGAATTGGAACGACGGCGCTGCAAATGCCTCTGTGTAACCAGGATGCTCTTTTAAACGACGACTCGGCGCCACTCACGAAGGATCTCTCGCAAGATATGTTTACCGCCTATGTCAACATGTTTATCGATCTGTACAAGGTGATCTCTGTCAACTTTTCTTTACAAGACGCTATCCAACTGTTGGCTATCCTGCGGAATGTTTTGGTGTACTCAACGAGCCCGCTCTACCGACCGGATGTGGACCATCTCTCGCCGCTTCAAGAATCTGTGCTGAATGCTGTCAAGGTCCTGGACATGGATGTAGAGGGGATGGCGCCTTTGGTGTTGATGGATCTGTGCGAATACATGACTTTGGCCTTTATGGACCCACAGGAGCAACAACGTTTGAATGCCGACACTGAACCAAGTCAAGGGGGTGGTAAATTCCTGCAACTCTTGTCCAACCAATCGAAATTCTCGACGGTGACCTATATTGCCCTCAACAAACGGTGCAGCTCTATGGTGGCGGGCCTCTTCAGGGACCATGTCAAGACCTTGGCATTGTATACGGACGGTGTGTTTGAACGGATCCTCAGCTCGTATGGTGTGCCTATGAAGTTGAAATATGACTGCCCTCCCTCCTTCAAGCATGGCGACGACAAGACTCCGCTGTGGAAGATTGCCAGCAAAGGGTTCCTGGATGTCATTTGCATTGGTTTAGAAGCTCTCCAAGGATTCGGGCAAGGTAACTAACTTCGAAATCAAAAAGGAACGACAGCTCACTCACCCTTGATATAGAAGTACCTCAGGACCGCTTTATCGGTGTATGGCGAACGCTGGTCGATATCTTTGATGGCAATCTACTGTCTCCAAGGTAACCACCCCAAAAGCAGTAATGAAACGAGTCCTCACGCACAATTTTTTTTTTTCGTAGCACCCCTCCAACCAATCTGACGATCGAAGAATTGGATGTGGACGAGCACTTTGATATCTCGATGCTCAGCATGATACAAAACGACATTGTCATTTATTTGGGCCAAGAACGGGTGCCTTTGGATATCATCAAAAAGTTTGTGCATGTCATCCGGGAAAGCTCACGACTCTATTATGTGGACGAGCATGAAATGCCGCATCGTGACTCTAACAGTCGATCTACTGAAACACATGGCCGCACTAGTGATCTCATGGGAACCACTGGTACAATTGTCCCTGTCATGAAGGAATCATTTGCTTATGCCGCATTCAAGTTGCTATTTGGACTATGCTCTGCAGAAAAACAAGGTAGAAAAAAAAAAAAAAAAAGGCGGTGACGAAAAAAGGGCGGGAAACTCACCCTTGTTGTAGATTACAAGGAGGTACGAAAACGGATCGCTCAGGCCTCGGTGCCGGTGTTGCTTGACCGGTGTGAAACCATCCTTCGCAACTATACGACGGACGAGCCCTTACTTGGACGGTGTCCATTTCCCAGGTATCTTATGGGGTGAGGTGTTTTTTTTTAAAAAAAAAAGAGGTTGGGGCTTGGCACAAAACGGATGTATGAATGACTCAACCATGTTGCATTGTTTGTTTTGTTTGATCTTTAGGGTTAGAAAAGAGGAAATGCTATTCTGTCTTCGCCAATCTATTCAACTGCAGCTACAACAAGGGGTCATGGAGACAGATGGTAAGAGAGGCGGGGACACAAGGTAGAAGAATTGACTGACGGATTGGGTTTTTAGGATCGATCAAGGGTATGCTACTCTCTAGTTCCCGGGCTCACTTGTTCTACCTCTATTCCTCCTTTTGTCGAATGTTGACGTGCGAAGATCATGCCGTGGTGGAACTGATACGTGAATGCCTCCGTGTGGCGGGGCTTGAAATGGGCTTTGACATGGGACCTTCTGAAATTTAGTACAGTATCATCCCCTCCTTCTCATCCTTTGGTCACCTTCTCTCTCTCTCTCTATACATATTCCCAAACACACACACTTTTACATCTACTTTAGTATGCAGTCTCTCCCCCCCCCCTCTCCCACCCATGTACTATAATAAAAACTCAAGGACACATTAATGCAGTCGGAATTGAAACGTGTTTGAAAAGAGACCATGTTATCCATCATGATGGTGGCGATGATGTATGACCAACATTAATGTCAGTTCTGACTTTTTGTGCTTCGTTTTGTTTGCGTCAGTGAGCACAGTCTTGTTTGTGTATGATGATCCAACGAAAAAGGTTGTTTATTGGCATAGAATGGTATACAAAAAGAGTCATTAGAAAAAGAGAAAGGATATACATGTAAAGGTTGGGGGGATTAAAGAGAGTCTGAGGTGTCTTCAACGGCCCGTGGGTTAAAGCAGGAAGGATGACGTTCAAAGTACTGATCGAGCATTTTCTGAGCAAGGATTTTCCCCCGCAGATGATCGTTCATGGATTTCAGGCGTTGATTCTCGATCTTGAGGTCGACCAATTGGCGTTTCATCAGGGTGTCCTGTTCTGTCAGTCGATCGATCATGCGTTTCATCTCCGACTGCTGCCTGTTCTTTTTCTGACGATACTTGGCCGAGGCCGTCTTGTTGCGCTGCCGGCGCTCGAGTAAGGTGAGCCCTGAGGCGGGGTTTGAAATACCGTCTTCGTCGCTCAGGCGCTGATACTCGGGGTAAGACAGTGATGACAGCGACGATTCGGGCGACGACGGAGGCTGCTGGTCCAGTAAGGGGAACGGATAGGCGGGTGTATCCATGACATACGAGAGAGACATTGGTTTACCGAACTCTTGTTTCATTGTTAGAAGGGGATGGAAGAACAAAGAGAGAGAGAAAAAAAAAAGAGGGTGTGTGGGTGTATGTGTATGCGCTACCCTTTTTATATTGCACGCCATGCAAAGATTTTGCCGCCCTTTTTCCTTCGACGGGGTTTGAAATGCCGGCATCAATAGTAATGATGCTTTCTTTGGCGATATTAAAGGTTATGATATAAGGAGGTGTTGCTTTCAAACAACAACAACACAACAAAAAACAACAACAACACTTGGAACAACAAGAACAAAATAGTCTCAGATGTTGATTATCATCAGGGTCTCATGATGATGAGCAAGCTTTCGGTGGGGGGTGGAGATTGAAGGAACTTGTGATGGTGGTGGTGACAATGATGATGACTGGTGATGATGATAGAGCATTCTTAATTAAAACAAGAAACAATGATGTTTCATGTTGATACTACATACACGATGCTCCATGTAGAATGAGTGTGATGTGGAAGCACAAATCTGTTCTTGTGTACCTGTTGTAAACACTTCATTTGTGCAAACATATCAGATTTCGTATGCAGCATTATTGTTTATGGTGAAATAGTGCCTGGTCACCTTTGAAATCATGAACAGAGACGAATGGGGGTTCATGCTATCCCTCCCGGCGGAGTTCTCGATTAATGCAAACGAGCAGGTTCAAACCCCGCCCACATGCTCACTCGGGATTTTGCTTACAACGATTGAATAGGAAGCCTAAAGAAGCAAGAAACTTTTGGTCCTACATAGCACACATGCACACAAACATAAATTTGCAGCAAGGATCAACTGTTTTTCTGTTTACTTTACGAAATGATGTCAAATCACTTTGATTGACTGGGTTGGATATTTTTAGAAAGGGGCATGTGGCCCTGGAGTTTTGGAAACTAGTATGGTTTTGTCACCTTCGCTGCTGGTTGTATGATATGGCAACTTTTGGTCGTGCATTTCCTCCGACTGGTACTCGGATCGAACACTTGTTACGGTCAAAAGAGTGTAGGCGCAGAGAGAGTACCGGAGTTTGTGTAATTCAAACCCCGCTTTTACACCTTGACTTTTAATTTTTTTGCTCTGTCAAATACTGTGCCTCTTCTTCCCCTTCTCATTCATTGTGCGTTGGTCATGTCATCCACGGGCAGCAGATCACCCTCAGCAACAATACCGCCGCCACAAATATCAGTTGATGCCACTTCGTTTTGTCTTGGACCGAACCCCCTCCTGCTCAGCAAGACAGCCAAGCCCAAACCTTCCCCACCCAAGAAAAGGCATCCCATTGGAAAACGAAACGTGCGCCTCCAATCTCTTACAACGAAGCAGCAGCACGAAGAAAGCGACGATGCCGACGATATATTAACTAGCAGCAACATATTGGAGGGTATTGTGATTTACATTGACCAGAGATCGGTGATCAACAAGGATCGACTCACACGAGTGGCTTACGCATTATCAGCAACAGTAATCGACAAGTGGGCTCCTTCAGCAACGCACCTCATCCACGGCTCTGTCACTCAGCAGCAACCCTCACACACTTCACATCAGTCCATTACTCGTACCCCTGTGCTTGTCAGCAAATCCCTGGATCGGAAAATGAGGGTCGTGGCGCCTGCCTGGCTCATGGCCTGTTACGACGAGAAGAAACGCATGCCCGAGACACTATACCCCTACGAAATGAATTCCAACACTCGATTGGCTTCGCTGGCGGTTTCTTCAGCTCGCTTACAACCAACCCCGGCCTACGACGAAAACCCATTTGGCTTGGAACCTGACGAATTTGCTCGGATCGAAAGCTGCAGTGACGACGACACCGATGACAAGAACCCTGATCCTTTGGCGGACAACAGGCGCATGACCGACTATTATCATCGACAAAGTGGCAACAGGAACGAAAGCGGCAACGATCAAGGCGGGGCTGAAATTGATATGGGTGGATTCGACGACGATTCCGTGCACCACCAGATAAATCCGATCAGCGATACCAACAGCAACAACAACAACGGTGGTGGCGATGGTGGAGGCGAAGCTGGCGGTGATGATGTCAGTAGCATGTCGTATTCTCTATTGGAAATGTCACAGGCAGCACCGATCTTCCGACCTACCGAGCCCGTCAGCGCTGTCAACCGTCCACCAACATTCAACATCGAACATCAACAAAGGAACGATACACCACCACTCTTTGGCTCGATAGAACGAACGATGCAACACATGGCAGGCGTACACGAAGATATTCAACGACAACGTCAACAAAGAACCGGCGGGGCCTGGACAACGGATCGCACGAGAGCCGCACCACTGGATGACAATCAGCCCTACGAAGACCTGGTGGCCTCCTCTATTTTACCGGAAATTGACCCCTCTCGACTTCCAAAAGTAATTCTGGGCCGTGAAGATCGCATGCGAATCTGGTATGGCGAACAGTCCTTTTGCCTCGATGCCGACCTTCTTCGCTCCTCCCCCCCACCTTCTTCTTCTTCACCACCTCGTGAGGATGCCGTCGACCTAACCAGCAACACTCCGCCCCGTGGGAAAGCACCATCAAAAAACAAACGACTGGCCCTATCAACATCAAAACTGGCTGCCCCCAAATCCCCCGCTGCCAAGAAAAAAAAGCCCGCTTAGTATGGTAGTCCATAGTCTTCCCTGTACATAAATATATCTCTTCATCTCACATTCTTCTCTCTCAAAGGTAACTTTGCTGGAATAAAAAAAAAATCTTTGTTGATGGATCTTCGATTGTGGACAATGTGATTTTTTTGGTTGTGGGTGAGAAGGGACATGGGCGGGGTTTGAATAATGCTCTAAGTCTTCACTTTTTCCACACATCTTTATTTATTGTCTCTTCTTTCCTTCCCCATCCCTTTTTCCTTACCTTCGGTTTTGGCATGGCACCCTCTCCGACACAAACTATGCATGACTATCCTTAAAGATGACAGTAAGAGTAAGTCTCCTTTTCAGCATCTTCCCATCTCTCTCTTACAATGCTGACAACATTAACACCTTCCTATCATTGCTCTTCTTTTTCTTAGCATTTTTCTTAGCAGATTGTTCATCCATGGCACTTTCAAGGCACTATTCTTCAGCTTATTTGGACACTACCACAAAGCCTTTTGGTACCGCCGACCAGGTCTCCCCTTCTTCATTTCGTAGCTCATTACACTCGATTAGTTACTCCACGGCAAGTCATATGTTTAGCTTGATCATAGTCTCAATCAGTCAATAAAACCTACTTCAAACCATCTCCAGAACTTTTTTTCTTTTAAATGTGTTCCAGTCATCTTGAAAACTCTGACATGCACCGGTGTGCCAACGCTCACCAGAGTTTGAAAAGGCGGGGTTTAAAAAAGTGGCCTGGCGGCCTTTGAATACATTGGACCTTTTTTAGAAACTTTATGATTTCCCAGTTGTAAATTTTGTGGCGAGTTGCCCTGATTTGCAAAACTGAGATGGAGAACCCATCTCCAAATTTCACATGGAGCAAGATGGAATGGTTATCTGCTAAAAGATACCAAAGTTGAAGTGTACCTGTGTTGTATGCTTCTTTGAACACCAAACTAAGACCCAAAACAGTGATTGATTCATCTGATCGCAAAAATGTGTTGTTCATCCATAACAATCCGTCCCACTTGGCATCCTTCGACAGACAGGAAGCACTACTTTGTTCATGTGAAATTTGGGACAATATTTGTTATCTATTTCAGGAGAAAATCCATGTCCAACAAAAAGTGATACTTTTCATGGGTGATAGTCCATCCTTTTTACAAAAAAAGTGGCGTTTTGAAAAAGTCGGCAGCTTTTTAATTTTCAGAACTGGAGGATGACAGGTGCTTGTGTAGACATACTTTCAAAGACAAAGTGGTCATTTTGAAAAGTGAGATTCGCTCATTCATACACTTAACAAAGGGTGAAATCCTTTCTATACACAATATACAAGTCAAGACAGAGCAACAGAAGCGCAAACCCAATTGCTGCGCTCAAGTTTGGCGATAGGAATAGAGGCGCTAGTCATAGAGATGTTTTCAAGTACGTTTTATTGAGTAGATGAGACTATGTTCAAGCTATATGAGGGGGGGAGGAAGACTGTGATATGATGTACAACAAAAGGCAACAAAAAGGCAACAAAAACACTCTTTATATCCGCCGCTAGCGGCGTTTGAAAACCAAACTGTCGTTATTTATCCCCCATACACAGGTCTCCTCCAGCAGGAAGAAGAGGCATGGTCTTGTAACCTAGCATAAAAGGTAAACAAATGCAAAAGAGAGAGAGAGTCTGATAACGACATTTATTCATTCAAATAGGTTGATGTGATTAAAAAAGCTAAGACTAACATAACTCAGCTTTGCCAAAGGACCGAGCACCTACATATCCCACTAGTTCGATGTAATGTAAGTCTAAGCTAGATGGATCGTGGTCTGCAGGGAGGAGTTTGATCAACACATACTTCCCTGACCTAGGATCAAAACAAAGTGGTCAATTTACATAGCGTGGGATAGTACAGGATTACCTTTCCCCTACATCCACCACGATGGGTCGATCATCGACGATATGGAACCAGGCAGTCAGTCGACCATCGCCCGAGTGGGTTTCTTGGTAATGTTCATAGTCGGCCTTGGAAAAGCGATTGAATTGTTTGGTTTCTATGGGGGTAGGAAAAGAGTAAGTGGTCGTTGTTCATCTACTGATATTTTTTTTTTTTT
>LT554730.1:2877-14071 GCA_900079185.1 Absidia glauca
TGCATTAGTTCAGTGATAAGCCTAAGACCCCCTGACCCTACCACTATAGGAGCGGAGTTTATGCACGCCCTGAGCCTACGCTGAGCCTTCCCCTTATTTCATCTTCAAACTCCGGCAGATCGCTCCACAGTCCACATATCTATCCAAACTTCAATCCAACATATCTCGCCCGGAAATGCACTTAGACCACTCGTTTTACCCTTGAAATCTGCAGCTGGAGCCGAGTTGTAAACGCCGCAAATTTAAACGCCAATTTGGGTTTTGCCGGCTGAGTTAGGACCCAATTTGTGATGTCTATTCTTTAGTTTCCCGTAGATTTACTGTATGTCTAGTGGGGGAGTAAAAAGGTGGAGGGTTCGAAACCTGCGCCAGTCAAATAAATGCGGAGTTGATATCATCAAGGGGTGCGTATAGGCAGGTCCAAAAAAGTCGACCGAAATAAAAATGGAGCCCTACATATTTGCAAATTCCGATTGTGGCCACAAAGAATAACTTTTCCCTCAAAACCTTTTCCGTGCTTCTTCTTTTCTTCTACATCACCTTTGTTTTTCCATCGACGTGGCTCCTCACCACCAACGACTTGCTCTTTTTACAATAGTCTGAAACGACGAATTTAGGGTAACTCCCTCCTTCTCACCATCCATCTCTATCTTGCCATGACTAACGTTTAACTTTTGCATTGTTACTGCTTTTTCTTGGTAGATTCAACAGAATGACAACGGACATAAAAACCACTTCTGAACCACTTCTGAGTCTATGTCAAATTTGAAGTTGGGTTGTCCATGCCGTCCAAGAAAAATGTGAAACTTTTTACAAGGTCTGTCCTTTCTTCAAATGGAGGGGTTTGCAAAAAAATTTGAAAAATTGAGATGTATAATTTTGGAAAGAATGACTTTTTCTCAGAATTGAGATAGACAACCATTCCCCAAATTTTACAGGCAACACAATGCATTGCGTAGCTAACGTTTTGTATTAAGAAACGAACACTTTTATGTTCTATGGGTCGGTGAATGCTGAAACTAGCTGTAAAAAAGCGACTGATTGGAACGGCGCGAAAGCTGGTAATATATGCAAGAAAATTAAGCGTTTATAATATCAATCGAAAGACGAGAGGCACATCTAGGGTCCATGGTAAATTTGAAGGCAGGTTGCCGATTTCATTCGGGAGAAAAATGAGATGCAAGAAAATTGAAACTTTTTCCAAGGGGATCGATCCCCTGTTCTTTTCCAAAAGTCGGAGAATGAAATCTACAAGCCCTACAGGCTTGAGTTTAGCTCTACAGACTTGAGTTTAGCGCTACGGGCTTGGGTTTAAATGGCTTTATTGGCGGCATTTGAACCGTCTGATGGCCTCACGCTTGAGTTTAGCCCTACAGGCTTGAGTCAAAATGGCCGTACAGGCGCCGTATAAACCGTCTGTTGGCCTCACGCTTGACTTTTAGGCGGCTTTTGATTGGTCTCATGCCCCAGGCTTCTTTCGGCGAGTTTAGAAAAATTTCGGGATTCGATCGAAAATTTGAACTTTTATGGGCAACCCACCGTCAAATGTCGCAGGCAACACGATGAAACGCATATCTATCGACTGATACCCAGAAACAACATCTTTATGCTGTATGCGGCCGGGCGCACCCCGAGAAGCCCCCAAAAAGCGACCAATTGTAATGGTATCGAAAATGGCAAGTCATCCAAGGAAATCAGGCTATCTTGGTATCAATCGATAGATAAAAAGCACTTCTGAATCCATGTAAAATTTGAAGTTGGTTGTCCATCCCGTTCACAAGAAAAATGAAAATGAAAAAAAATCGTGAAGTTTTTTTGAAAAGTCAAGCGCCCGTCCACTTTTTCGCACTCCGCTTTTTTCAAACTCTCGTGTGCGTTGCAATCGGTCAAGACTAAGCTTACTGTTGCATGTCAGAGTTCTAGAGATGACTGAAACATATCTAAAAGAGTTAAGTTATGTAGGTTGTTTTTTAAGAAGGCTTTATTGAGTGAATGAGACTATGGTAAAACTATATGTAGGACTTGTGGAATAACTAATCTAGAGTAATGAGCTACGGAATGAAGCAAGGGAGGGTTGGTCAACGGTGCTAAAAGTTTCAGTGGTAGAGGAGAAAGGGGAGTAGGCAAGATAGTAGTCATGTTTAGCAGTGCAATAGCTATGAAACTACAAGGGAAAAGTGAGTACACCTAAAATATATTGCAAAGATTTCCCAATGTTTTTCGTAATCCCTTTCAATCCCTAAACTAACCACATGTCCATCCAGCCCTGACGCCAGAGAGCCTGTATCCGCTCCCATTCTGCTGACTCAAAAAGAAAAATAAAGAGCATTGATGCCAAAGGCAAATGTTAGTCATGGTAAGAAAAGATGGACAAGACGGTGAGAAGGAGAGAGTTACCCTGCGTTTGTCGTTCATGGTCATTGTATTGAGGGTTTGTGATGCGGTGCCAATGTCGAAGGAAAGAAAAAAGTAATTAAGAAGCAAAGAAGGAGCAAAAAAAAGGATGACGGAAAAAAGAGACCTTTTGTGGCCAGACGCGGGGTTTGAACTCCAGTAGGGGCTGTAAATCACCCCATGCCATGTCGAGTTCGAAGCTTTGGTAGACTTAACGCTGTATGGTTCAATGCTGATTGTATTTTATTATCATATTATGCCAGTTGGAAGAGTGGCCAAGTGATAAGTAAGTGTTGTATAAAATGTATTGTAAGCTAGTGACTAGTCTAAGAGTGGGGAGCATTGCGCTTGGCATAAGTGTTCTGTTTTCTGGATCCTCTATAAACGGCCCAAAAAGCACCCAGTAAAACCAAAAAGCTAATGCATACCGATAAAAGCACACCAAGTTGATACTGGGAAAGTGTAGAGTGGTCTTCCGGTAGTGGGTACGAAGCTGTTGAGCCAAGAGCTGATCCCACAGATAGGTCTTGAAGAGGGTCCCATGATGATTGGAGCGACAAGCTTGATGAGGGATCGGTTGAAGATTCCAGCCAGGGGTCAGTTGTTGAAAGCGTTGCTGAGTCCATTGATGTGCTCGGTAGTATCTTGGGTGTTGATTCGTCCGTTTTTCCAATAGCTTCATAGGCAAATTCGTCTTTCAAAGTAGGCGTCCATGTATACGACTGATAAGGTGGCCCGTCAGCGGCGTAATTCCATTTTCCACCCTCCATACAAGTCTGATCAACCAAAAGCGAGCCATTCTTCTTTGTTGTCGGTAGTACTGATTCATCTTGATTGGAGCCCCTTGACGTTAAAGTGGTAGCCATGTGGCGGCAGATCGAACACCAGCTTACTCGGTAGTCGTGTGCTGTCTGGTCGCTCCATAGAGAAACAAATAATGGATCCATTCGTTCAGATGGTGGTTTGATCAAGGCGTTCTGTCGATATTTCATGTAGGCAAGATAGGCGTCATCATTTTCGTCCAAAAAGCGGATGTACTTGGCCAAATCACGCGGATCGGGGTAGGCATCCATCCTTATGGCAGAGCGCTGATTCGGTAAGTACCCATTGTAAGAAGCGGGACCATCTACGATAGGTACAGCCGAGAATTTCAAGGTATCTGCTAGTTTTTCAGTTACTATAATATAGGAAGGGTCAAGTTAGAGTTTCAAGGATAAGAAGCGATGATTTTTGATTTACCGTAGTCTTCACAGTTTGCGTTTTCGATTGCGAGGTAAAACTTGTATTCAGTCATCAGTTGTTCCCGGGACTTGTTTGGTGGAAATGGCTTTGTGTTGAGGCAATCACCGTAAGAGTCGACGCTGATATACTTCATCAGTTCCTGGATGTAGTGTTCCCGTCCACTGGATGCATAACAGTTCTTGGCGATCCACAGTATTGGCGCTTGTTTCGATTTCCGCCTGATAAAGTCCGTTGGTAGAGGTCGATTGGCCACATCCATCACCATAGGACTAAAGTACGTGAAAAAGTATCGGCTTTTCTGGTGATAAGAGGCGAGGTAGTCGAAGGGATCCATCTGTGCCGGGTCTTGTCGAAAAGGCGCTGTCAAAGGCGACTCCAAAGTATACAGTATCCAAGGACTTCCGGTACCTAAAAGAGCATCAGATAAAGCTGTTTTTAGATTGGTCGTATATCCAAATACGACATTCCGCATTTTCAGTTACACAGTAGCATTTCAACAAAAGGTACTTACGCTTGGGTACGTTCCTCGAGCTATAGTCAGCCGCATGGAAGATAAAAGCATCGGCTGTATCCACTTCGCTTTGGTTGGTGGTTATCGTACACCAAGAAGAAGCAAAAGTCATGTTAACGCGATAGCCCTCTGGGATCAGACATTCATCTATAGGTTTATCGTTGCCTTGGGTGAAAGCAAAAGCGTGAGTGGTGTTAGTCTCTTACTGTTCCCTGTTCTACCTTCTTATGAATTACCTTCGAAGATAACGGAGCTGAACCATTTTGTCCAATGGATTAGGCGAATCGGTTGTATAACGGTTTCCATTAGCGAAAGAAGAGAGAAGAATGGAGAAGGAGCGAAGGAGAGAAATATAGAAGGGGGTAATTTAAACTCCGCCATTTTGATTTCTCGGGCGGCAGAATTTCCAAAATTCTTATGGCATACGTGTACTTTTTTAATTTTGTTCTCTTCTTTCTCTTTCTTTTATCTTTCTCTATTTGAACATGGCTAATAATGAAATACAGCTGTTAGGTATTGAAATGACTGTAAAGGCAGTGGCACCGTTGTCAGAGGCTAATAAGGCTCTGCTACTTTATAGAAAATGTGGAACTCAAACTTGCAATGTGCAGCAACGACTCTCAGCTGGAAAAAACGATCGGCGTCTTCTTACCTCCTGTGTTACTGAAAATGTCCAGTTCCAACGCTCAAACCAAAAAGAAGGTAAGGGTCAATGCATAAACGTTGCTCCATCCATTACTTACCTTGTATTATTTGAACAGGTGATGGATATACTGTCGCATATCAACAAACGCACCAAGGCCAACGAAAACGTCAAACTTCCTTTCGACTCCTTACTGGCACAGTTTATCGATGACAAGGTGTCAGACTTTGTCAAGAACTTCACCATCATATACCTGGATCTTTGTGTCAAAAGAATGTCCCCTGAAGAAACTGCCCTCCACATTCCCAAATTCCTCAAAGGCATATCCAAGCGACCCGCATCTCAACGAATCACGCTATTGCATATGGCACTACCGGTAATGAAGAATGACAATCAAACTTGCGACAAGATCACTCTTACTTATAAAGTGCATTCTTCCTTCTGCTCCTTTATATAGGCTTTGAAGAAATGGTCCTTAGAACCAAGCAAGCAAGCTGAAGCCCGCAAGTCAACCTTCCACTTTGACGACAACCCTCAAGATATCGCTGTAGTGCTGGACTTCTTCTTGGACGTTTTACTTTATCAGCCAATGACCCCTCGTCAAGCTTCTACGACGGCGGATTCTGATGACAACAGCCTCGTCTATCCCGGGCTCAGTGCACAAGCTGTATTGGATGTGACCAACAACCATAAAGTCACTTGGGGAGCTAATCAACTAACTGAAGCAAAGGTAAGTGCAGGAAGTCTCGAAAAAGGGATCCCACTAACTGATGCTTTCCTTTGAATACAGCTCGGCGTCATCCACTTTGTCTTATCGAATGTCTTCACGGACAATGAACGCCTTTTACTATTGCTTGCTGGTGCCTGCGATGCAAATCATTTGGTGGTATCTGCATGTGAAGATGGTCTCCGGCGGTGGACGAATACTGTGGATCTGGAAAACAAGACTTTGATTCTATCTCTTTACACACTCTACCTCGGTACCAAACCCACAACAAGAGGAGGTAAGCGCATATTCACACTGTATACAATAGTACTAATTTTGACTTTGCATGCTAGGCGGGAAAGATGGTAGAGCTCCTGCAACTAATCCTGTCAAAATTCGTGTCCTTTACTATCTTGGAAAGTCAATCATTGCCACAAATTTGGCATCACACATGATACAAGTTGTCTTCGACGGTATATATGGTAAGCCTGTCATATAAAGACAAAGTAAAGTAACTAATCATGCTATCTTGTCATTGTGCATAGGCGAATCTTCGAACACCCGACTCCGCCGATCTACAATGGCTTTCCTTCAGTGGTCTGCACGAATGGTAGGTACAAAAAAACAGATAGGCTGGGACTGATACAGGAACTAACAATGCTTCTCATCGGACAGTGTGATTCGACAAGCTTGGCTCCAATTGCACCTATCATCGTCTCTGGAATGCTGAAATACATTGACGAAAACACTCACGTATCGGGACACGGTAATACAATAAGAGTGGTTGGAGAATGACAGGGTTAAGGTGTATAACTTACTCGTTATTGCTTATGGTGTGTGTTAGATGCTGAAAGTATCAAGGGTTATGCATACGTCGCTTGTGGTCTCGTTGTACGAAAAGGTACGTGCGAAAAAAGTCTGATGCCCCTATGAATGGATACTAACTGAGCTGCCTCTAGTGCCTAAAATTGGTTTGGACGACACTCAAATCATATCCCTCTTCTTTGAAAACATTGTCCTTGAACAGCCAAACGTTCGTGTGTATGTGCAAGATGCCTTATCCTCAATGATCGAAGTGTATGCCGAGTGTAATGAATCGTCTCCTATCTATCACCAACTCCAAGATATCCTTTTGAAAGCAGTGGAACAGGTAAGTTGATGTGGTGCTGGTCGTCGAATCGGACGTGGTACCTGATTTCTCATTCTGCGGTATATGTTTCTGGTAGAACAATGCAGGCTCTCGATATATGGCTCTCAAGTATGCGAATGGCATCTATCCTTACTCATCACCCTTTGCACGCTACATCTGTTTACTTGGATCATCTTCTGGTGTCAACAAATTGGAAGTGCACGAAGAAGCAACCCGTGGGCTCCACCCCTTTTTACGAAACATCAGCAACGGATCAACAGGTGCCAAAACCAACATCATTCCGCCATCAGCCTTACCAAAGTTTGCAGATATGGTCAACTACATTGCCGAGCACCGACCTGGCGAAGTATATACACAAGAATCTAGGACACCCGTCATCAAAGGCTATCCTACCGAAGTTTATGGTGAAGTGCTGCGATTATTGCGGATGATCCTTGTCCTGGAAGCAAACCCTGACACCATCTTGATCGACGAATACGTGGAAACGAAAATCGAAAACAGTATGTCTGAAGACCCTATCGCAATGAAGAATGTCAAGCAGCTACTTTATGACTGGTGGAAGGACGATAATGAAGATTCCCCAACAAATGGACGCAATACAATGGAGGTTTGGCTGCAAATCGTGGAAAGTGCCCTGGATCCCAATCTAAAAGGTAAGTAAAGACATCTCTAGATGAACATGGTGAGGTGTGAGTTGGCTCTCCTCTTGGTTTTCTAACACACCTTCCTTACTCTATTGATAGATCCTACGCTGACCGCTACTGCTGCCAAATGCTTGCTGGAAATGATTTCTCTTGGTCCATCGTCTGTATCGAATGTTTTCAAACCCCGCCTACCACTCTTCAAGTCATTTACAACAACAAACAAGCTCAACACTCGGTTGCTTATGTCTCATATCTTTGGTATCATTGCTAGTGATAATGGCGTCCCTGACAACGAGGTTGAAGATATGTTGGTGGATTACTGTGACATGTTGGATCAAGTTGAAACGAAGCAAAATGCCGCTGTTGATATCGATCGTAAACATGGCTCTCTACTGTCTATTGGCCATCTGCTTGGTCGCTGTTATTACCGAAAACGCTCGCCCAACGATGCTGTTGTTTACCGCTGTGTCAAGTCTTTGATTCAACAACTGGATGGTAGCCCGAATTCGACTTACTATTTGTTGGCAGGTGCTTCTTGTCAGTCTCTCGCCGAAGTGGGTCGTATCCGATCTATCGACTCATTATTGCGCCTCGGTCAAGATATCGTGCCGACAGAAGATACTGAAATGACCGACTCTGGAAAACCATCATCCCCGACCACCACACCAATCCCAGCACCGAAGGACAAAGCACCCACCACCAAAGATCTATTGGACAAACTGGCTTCTCTGGCGAAAACAAGCAAGGATACGAAGCTACAAGAAAATGCGATATTGGCGCTGGGACACCTTAGTATTCCCCTATCAAACGATACCGATTCCGAACTGATCGACACCATTGTGGCGGCTCTTTTTGCAACAGCTGATTCAAAACAAGTGGAACTCTACTTTGCTGGCGGTGAAGCATGGACGGCATTGGCTTTTGGATGGGAATCCCAGGCGCTTCAAAAATACAAGGACATTAGTGATATGGAACTCCCCGACACTTTAGCCCGTCACCACGACAACCATGGCTCCTCCTTCCAGACGGTCATTGAAACGATTGTGAAGAATTACGTGGCAAGCGATCGCTCTTGGTTCCGCAAAGCAGCTTGTATTTGGCTACTTTCTATTCTCAAATTTGGAAAGGATCAAGAAATCGTCAAGGTAATGTTATGATGCAAGCCAAAGTCCAAATCTCAGGAACCTAACGACATGTTTAAACTTTGTGTTAGAAAAATCTTGGAATGATCCATGCTTCCTTCTCTCGCCTGTTAAGTGATCGTGATGGTAAGTCAAAGTGTATTGTAGAGTACCCTTCGGTGACTGGAGTTACTTACCATGATTTGATGTTTGTGGTTGTGTATGGGGTATAGACTTTACTCAAGAAGTTGCCTCCAAAGGTTTGGGCCTAGTTTATGAATACGGTGATGCCAAGATAAAGGAGGATATGCTTTACTCGTTGGTTGGAACGTTTACGGAAGGACAAACTATCCAGGCACAATCGGTGACAGATAACACGGTGCTATTCGAAGAGGGTGCGCTCGGAACAACTCCTGATGGGAACTCTATCACAACATACAAGGAACTCTGCTCTTTGGCATCAGAACTCAACCAACCTGACCTGATCTACAAGTTTATGAATCTTGCCAACCACAATGCTATGTGGACTTCTCGACGTGGGGCGGCTTTTGGCTTCCAAAATCTAATGGCGTTGGCGGAGAAGGAAATGGAACCCTATCTACACCGTTTGGTCCCAAAGCTGTACCGATACCAATTTGATCCCAACCCTCGTGTCAACCAAAGTATGAAATCCATCTGGCAAAGCTTGGTCAAGGACTCACAGAAGACGGTGGACAAGTATTTCGATGAAATCATAGACGACGTACTGAAAGGCTTGGGCAATCGACAATGGCGTGTGCGGGAAGCTTCTTGTGCTGCTGTGACGGATCTGGTGCAAGGGCGAAAGTTGGCGCAAATCGAGCCTCATTTGGAATCCTTGTGGCAGATGTGCTTCCGGACTTTGGACGATATCAAGGGATCTGTACGACAGGCCGCCACTCAAACATGCAAGCAACTGACCAAGCTAACCGTCCATTACTGTGATCCTGATGTTGTATCTACTCAAGATGGTGTCAAGGTGATGGATATCGTAATGCCATTCCTTTTGCAAAAGGGGATAGTATCAGATGCCGAAGATGTCCGCAAGTTTAGTCTAGACGCTGTACTCCGGGTGTGCAAGACTGGGGCCTCTCTCTTGAAAAAGTACATTCCTGATTTGGTGGATACTTTGCTACAATCTCTGTCCTGTAAGTAGTAATCGATAGGAGAACAATGATGATGGACTAACTAGATTTGCATTTACTTTCGACCACAGCTTTAGAACCTCAAACAATGAACTATCTCAGCTTCCACGTGGAACAGTACAATATCTCTCAGGAACAGGTATGTATGCATATGGTCATTGAAATCTGTTGGACTGATCTGACTGTATTGCTCGCTTAGCTCGATAATGCGCGGTTGAGTGGTGCCAAGAACTCGCCAATGATGGAAGGTATCGAGCATTGTGTCAATCAAATCGACGAAGGTGTTATGACGGAACTGGCACCTCGAATTATCCATATTGTGAAGAAAGGAACAGGTCTTCCTACTAAAGTAAGTTGATATAGAACTAAATAGGCACGACGATGCTGATTGCTACTTTTTAATAGGCTGGCTGTGCTAGATTTATAGTCACTCTATGCATGAATCGACGATCCATATTTGAACCTCATGCTGATGTGTTTCTGAAGGCTCTTAGTGGTGCTATTCGGTCCAAGAACCCTGTCATTCGAAAAACTTTTGCTACCGCAACCGGTTACGTCTGCCAGCTGGCTTCCTATGATCGCCTGGTGTCTCTGGTGAAACATCTTAAGAAGCTCTACATTGAAGATGAAGGTAAAGTCTCGGTCTAGCGTAATAAATACATAGTGCTTTAACATGATGATGGTTTCTATGGTAGATGAAAGCTCTCATGTAACTGCTGCTGTTACTTCGGTGGAAATCACTCGGTTTGCTACTGATAGAATCAAGTCTCTATCGTCTGACATTGTGCCTTTGATCTACTTTGGTGAACATGATCCTGACGAACAGTTGAAAAAGCTTTGGCAAGATGCATGGGAAAACTTAACTTCGGGTAAGTGTGTACGGAAACGAACCACATGAATGTCTAACTCTATGATTTTGAAGGCACACGAAGTATGGTGAACCTATACGCAGATGAAATCCTTCAGTTTATCCAACCTTTACTCAACTCACCTTCATGGACGATCAAACAAACGGCGGCGCTGACTATTGCTGATATGTGTAAAAGTGGCGGCAAGGAAATCGAGAAGCATGCTGCAAAACTCATGCCGGTGATGGTGTCAACCCTGGCGACAAGATCTTGGAATGGCAAGGAAAATGTCCTCGATGCATTTGGTCAGTTATGCGTGTCCTCGAAATTATTCTTTGATGACCCAACCAATCAACCAAGTTTAAGCGATGTGGCGAAGGTAAGCAAAAGTGAATCGATACCAACGTTTCCTTCGTTATCCTTACCATCTCTCATTCCATCCTGCAGATCTTTGTACGCGAAGCGAAGCGAAACAACCGAGTCTATCAGCGACATGCTCTAGTCTCTCTGGATGTCTTTTTGGATGCATTTGGCGACAAGATTGATGTATTTGGCCAAGTGGACGAATTCCTCACCGACCTTTGTTGTATGGATGAAGCGGCTGCCATGGAAGAAGACGATAACGACAACCCGAAACCCCTACTCCTCATGATTAAAGCGAATGCCTTCAAAGCATTGAGCTCTGGTTACCGGCCCAAAACTTTCCCTCATCAAGGTTTGTAGCCCCACATATGCCGTGGTGTCGATCTAATCTTATTTTTTTTTTTTTTTT
>LT554730.1:26261-48005 GCA_900079185.1 Absidia glauca
TTTTGCTTACACATGCCCTTTTTATGTCAAGACTCCGTAAACCCCGATGTGTCACATGACAAGCCTGGCGGTCGAGATAGGTATGGATGACATTAAGATCATGCATGCCCCCAGAGGCGAGAGTGGTGTTGCAGTTGTAGTGAAGAGAGTGGGTTTGGGTAATCCAATGCCATGCAAGGACTTTTGATGCTGAGTGGGGGGGGGAGGCAGAGCCAGCTTGTGTCGCCCAGTAGGTGCAAACATACCACGTGGGAGGGAACGATTCTGGTCAACTGTGGTTGAGTTCAAAAGAGACTTGCTAGTGAAAAAGTGTGTGTGTGTTTGAAAGGCGTGCATCAGCTTTTTCGGAAGGTTCCAGTTGTTGTCAAGGATAATTCCCATGGAGACCCAGTATCGGACAGTTCTACTATCGCCATGAGTAGTTTGAGATAGGATTGCTCCGGACACTGCAGAGTGTAAAATGAAGTGGATGTGGCGGTGTTTGAAGATGTTTGACTTTTGTGGAAGCTGATCGGTTTTTGACCCCCAATTTTTTGTGTCGAGTTGCCCTATTTCTCAAAACTGGGATCGATAGCCCATCTTCAAATTTCACATGTGAAGCACCTTGATGCATATCTATAAAAAGGTACAAACACCAAAGTACTTTAGCGATTTATGCGTCTGTAAACACAACACAAAGCCTCAGAACAGCGATTCATTCAATCTCTTCTAAAAACATTATTTCACCCAAGAGCACCCAACAGTCCTGGCACCACGTAAACTTTGAAATGAGGTTGATCATCTCTTTTACGAGAAAATGTATGTCCAGTAAAAAGTAACAGTCTTCATAGGGGATGAGCCGTCCTTTACAGCCCCCCGCTGGTTTTCACAATCCGCTTCTGGTGAGAGGGAGTTGGCGGGATTTGAAAATGCCTTGAGTTACCACTTTTTCCACAAATCTTTTATTCTTTACTTCTCTTTCTTTCCCCATCACTTTTTCCGTGACACTTTTACGCAGCTTGACAGGCGCAGATTGATTCGCACCACCATCAACATATTTGCCCAGCAGCACAACATCACCACCGAAACCGCTGCCAACGTCGCCGAAGAAAGATTCTCCCGGCTCAACAAGTCTTTGCACCATCTTGCCGAACATAATGACCAGATCTTCGAATAGTAATATGTATATAGCTTTTACAGCAGTCTTTTTATATTACATGATGTACAAGCACTAAACTATACTTGGTCTCTTTTTAAGGTTAGGTAATTTGCACACTCTAGATTTCAAACCCCGACATGGCTACAAGAGCTCTTTTTCTGCCCGTCCTTTATTTTGCTCCTTCTTCCCCTCGTCATCACTTTTTTACCGCATTGTCATTTTTTCTTTCTCCACGACGACAAACGAACGAACGAACGAACGAGCATACGAACGAACGAACGAACGGTAACTCTCCTCTTCTCACGTCATGTTCATCTTTTGCTCACCATTACTAACTTTTTGCCTTTTGCATCGTTCCTCTTTCTTTTGCCACTAGATCGGCTACAACGATGACGACGACGATAAAGACGACGACGATGCTAATGCCGACTCCACCACTGCCTCATGCCGCCCAAAAAGGCCCTTTTTAAAATTTTCAAATGTAAAAAACATGGGGAAACCCTTGAATTTTTTTTTCTTCTGCACTCATCTTGTCCATAGTAGATTCCTAGCCATTGGACGGATAAAGTGCACTATCCCTTTACCCATTCGCAGCAAATACTACTACTGATACTTTGGGTAACACTGCTCTGCTCTCCTCTTCCCTTTTCCTTAGCTCATTACACTAGATTAGTCACTCCATGACAAGCCCTGCATTCACTGCCACTCACTAGGACATGTAGCTTTAGCATAGTCTCATTCAGTCAATAAAAACTCTACTTGAACCCATCTTCATGACTTTGCTCATTTGCATAGGCTTCAGTGATTTTAGAGACTCTTATATGTAGCGGTACAAATCGCCCGGTGCGCCAAGCCCTGACCATTTTGGATGTTTCAAGGGTTGTCAATAAGGGGCTGCTCCTCTGTAGTTTGGTCTCTATAATGTAGATCAGCTTGTTAGACCTATGGATTAGAGAAAAGTCTTTTGGAGAATAATTCAAGGAAGCTTTATTGATGCAATAGGACTAAAAGGGTTATGGTACAGGCTATGTTTGAGGTCGAAGCTAAGCTAATGTGTCAATGGCGACGAGTTTTAAAGGGAATGACTAAGCTGCCGTAAAAACCAAGCAAATAGAGATGGACAAAGACGGACCAGCTGTATAAAAGTATCAATGATAGTAGCGGAAGAGTATGGGCAAAGAGTTGGGACACTTTTATTAGTAACTTCGACTACGAGATTCTACATTGGAAGGGGAGTGCACCTAGAAAGAATTGTGAGGGTTTCCACATGTCCATCCAGTCCTGCTGCCAGAAAACCTATAATCATTGCCATCCCGTTCGATCTGCTAGGGAAAAAAGAGCAGTGATGCATAAAGGAAATGTTAGTCATGGCAAGCCAAAGATGAGCGAGATGGTGAGAAGAAAAGGATTACCTGCGTCCGTCGTTCAAGACCGTTGTATAGTGAGCGAGTCATTCGTGGTGCGGTGCCAATGTGGATGGAAAGAAGAAAAAAAGTGATCAAGAAGCAAAGAAGAAGCAATAGAAAGGGTAGATACAAAAAAGTGATTCTTTGTAGCCAGAAGCGGAGTTTCAAATCACCGAGTGCGCCTATGCGGATGTTAGTTTACCTTCAAAAGTCAGGGGTCACCGAGTGATCATTCATAACCGCGGAAGAGGCCCTGACCTGCAACGGGAGAAGCTCACCAGGGGCTGTAGATGACCAGGCGGCTTGTGGAGATTCTGCCTTGAGGGGAAGCTTTGCACAACGGGTCCAGAGTGCTTGGTCCAGAGGTTAATTGATAATGCCAAAGAGGGTCATTTAACACCGTAGTACATTCGCGTGACATGTATGACTAATTACAGGAAGGCACCTTAGTGACACAGTTCATGCGAGGGGGCCAAATCGAATTCAAACTCAAACTTACTTTGTTCCAAGCCCACGTTTTCGTAATCGTTATCATGGTGCGTTTTCAACCATTGCGAATCAAATCGTTCATTTGCCGTTAGTGGTGATGTCAATGATGAGGATATGACGGTGCCAATGATGAGGATTTGGTGGTTTTCCATTGTGTAGATGCGCATGGGCAAGTCGCAGCCTAGGTCAAGGTGGATTTATTGGAGCATGACGTTTGGATCGTTGGCAGGCAAAAGAAGAAGTATTTTTTGTGCAAGTATCAAACCATATACTTTGTGTTGATCACGTTCAATAGGTGTGGTAGCCAAAAACACTACAAACGAAAGAGAAGAGAAAAATATCGGAGTTGTAAAAGAAAGGCTCATGTCGGACTTTGTACCATTTTGTGGGAGAGGGACATCTTACACATGCATGGAGCTTGGGTTTACAAAAAGCTGACATGTTTCTATTGAAAGCCCAAGAGGTTGTTACATATCATAATGACTTTACTTGATCCACCCTTCATCCAAGCGTTTGACGACCGACATCCTACTATAAAGAGGGGGAGAATTAACATGGATACAGTCAAGGATGAGCTGTAGGTATGATATACCATGTACAGTTGATGCTGAAAGAGGGTTATATACCATCCATATGTTCCGCTGATCTTTTTCCAAAGATAGTATTGATTAATCGAGTGTCGTATCATGGTGCCAAGTTCCATAATTGCCGTTAGTGACGTTCAGCAGCTTGCCGGTTCTATCGGAGTTTGAAACATGTTTTTTTTTTACTTACCTCCAAGATTCCGCCGCTTCCTTTCTTTTTCCTTCTTCAATTCTCTTTGTGACCTGAATTCAAGTTATCCTATTCTTTTTGTTTTGCCACTACGTTTTGGATTATAAGATACTACGAATACAACTAGGACAAAGGTAAGCACAACATAAAAAGAAAAGGAAGCTCAAGTTTCAAGGACAACAGAAATACTAAGTGTTTGCCTTCATTCTTTGTTTCTCTCACTTTGGTGTACACGGTCAACAGTCTATCGAGCCCTTCTCTTGTTTATTCGTAACGACTCTTCAAGGTGTATATAAACCAACGGGAGGCTCGTCATCATATTAGAACTTCATATCACCATTGTCACTCACCCCTAGATGGAGGATTGGTCTTTGCCGGACAACTCTCACTCAAACTCTCTCAAGGGTATGGTGGGCAACGACGGCTATTGGAACACATCTTCTTTAAATGCACTCGGTATACCAACCACCAATCATGGCCCAATGTCCTCAACGCAGCAACCTTTACCCTTCGCCTCTGGTCAACAGATCAACAGTGATATCAACGAAGATATTGAAAAGCTCTTCCAACAAACCTTTACGTTGCAGCAACAAGAACAACACCAACACCAACGCCAGCAACAGCAACAGCAGCAACAACAGCAACAGCAAAGATGGGAACAACATACCTCATGCCCACCTATACAGCCTTCCTATCACTCTCAGTCGTCTTCAGGTAATTTATTTGATATCAGAGTGTACGGGGCATATACCAATGAAATGGCTTGACTGACCGTTTATTTAGGTCAACCTCACTTACCATCACCCTCCTCTCATCCGAGTCATGTCCTATCACAAGGTAATCCATCGATGCCAACTTCAAACAGAATGCACACCACTTTGAAGAACTACTCTGCCTCGCCAACAGTTGCATCATCGCGGAAACGATCGCTATCTTCTACGAACATCGATCAAGCAACGCCTCCCATCACAGCAGACATCAAAACTCGGCCTTTTACTGATATGAACTCAATGACGAACAACCATTTGATGACTAATGCGGCGAACACATACAATATGACCTTTCGCCCGCCTACTTTTGATCCTTCTCCTTTGGCACCACCACCACCACCACCAGCAGCAGCTACGAACAGGACATCTCAATCTTCCATACCAATGACTGCGCCAATCACACCAGCGTCTTCCTCCTCTTACAATAAAAATCATCATCTGATGTCAGCGAATCCGACAGGTGGATCACATATGCCACCGACCAAAGCATTCACTCCCCCTCCGCCTCGACCTCAAATGCCAATACGCCAACATCATCCACAGCCTATTCTTAACAACACTCATTTTACTACGGGCTCGCCATCATCATTATCAGCATCCACAACTATACCAAAGTCATCATCTCCAATATCATCTCCATGTACCACGAAAGCTCCACCTATAAATGTTAATCCTTCACAACTTGATCATATGCGATCCTTCATCACCCCTCATCAACCATCAATATCAAAACAGCAACAACACCTTTATGCACCAGCACCCATTGTCATACCGGATCCACCTCACCCGGCAAAACCGGTTTTGCAGCCTCGACCTCAACTACGCCTACATATCACGAAACGACGACCTCAGAGCCCACGACCCTGTGTAAAGGATGACAAGGATCCCATGAAGCCGGAACTCGACATTTTGCAATTGCGGCGCTTGACGGTGGCCATTCTGCGTACACTAGGGGTGACAATGGCTGTCGAAGACTTACCAACTGTGGACGTGGATCGACCGTTATCGACTGACTCTGAACAGGTGCTTCCTGCCGCTGCTATGCAACTCATCACGGCAATGATCTTGGGTACTTCTGGCGATAAAGAGGTGTCACAAACGATGGGATCTCAAATCTGTAATGGTGATCTTGTTGCTCTTCAACGTATGATTGTGGCGGGTCTGAAATCAAGGAACATCGTCATCCACACTGTGCAAACTTCCACACCTTTATCTTCTCCGTCCATCAACTCATCGAGGACTTCCACAACCCTGCCCACGACACAGCACTCGGGCTCGACAACAACAGCTTCGAACGCCAACGAGGGGATGAGCACTGACAGCAAATTCTCTCCACCGAAACCAACCTTCGACTTGACCGCTGTGACATTCCAAACACCAACCAATGTAACCCGCTTGTTTCTTCGCCTCTACCGATTCATTCTTAACATCCTTCTCTCGACACCTGATTGTTGGCCATTCATTCAACCTGTCCCTGTATCTGCTGTATTCTATCACCAAGAAGTCAAATACCCGATGGATCTATCGACAATCGAACGAAACATGTGGAACGGCTTGTACACCAGATTCGCTAAATTCGAACAAGACATGCAACTGATTTGGAAAAATGCAAAGGCGTTTCACCGGAATGCTGGCGCCATACCTAAACATGCGGAGAACTTGGAGGCTCTCTTTTATAAAGTGATCAGTGATCTGAAGAAGCAGATACGGTAAGGGATTGGAACAGAGAGGGAGAAAAAGGGGACTATCAACTCACCGTTTGTCTTATTATCAATAGGAAACCATTACCTCAAGGTGTTACATGTGAATACAAATTTGATACCTCGGATTCCTTACCTGAAGAGTCGGATTTCTCATATCCGCCCATGAAACAAGTGTTTTCCAAACGAAGGTAAGAGACATCAAAAATAGTGGACGGGCTTGTTTCAGGCACGCATGAATTAACCAATACTGCTTATTCTATAGTGTTGTATACGGCATTTCAGCGATCTCACCCATGGAACCCAAGGCGAAGAAACCAAAAGGACTGACTTACGACAAACAACTGTATATACAACTCAACGGCCCCTTCTTCCAATCTGTCGAACGCATGAAAGAAGATCCTTTTGGAAACCACTCTCCTGTGCCCCGGTTTTATATTGCCAAGAATCGAACGCTACTCCGCCAAGTCCGTGCTCAGGGTGTCCTGGCTATCTTTTACAACACAAAGACAACTCGCACTGCTTCGAAGATGTATCAGGTGGAAACGGACATGGTGCTCGCCTATCCAGCAAGCCCTCTCTTTGACATTGACCAGACCGACGACTTTGCCCCGAAAGGTTGGATCCATCTTCGCCCGCTCAAGGTACTGGAGAAACTGGTGTTTAGCGTCAACGAAACGATTGAAAGGGACTACTTTAGAAGGATGTTTGCCACTTTTAAGTTTATGGTCATGGACGACAACAGCACCAACAACAGAAACAACACAAAACGGATCTTGAAGAAAATGGTGCAGCAGATATTGGGTTTGCCCGAGGAAGACGACGATGACGACGACGACGACGATCAAATGCAGTATCATGATGGACCGTCACCAATAAAGTACTCTCGCAAACAACAACAGCAACAACGACGGCAGAAAATCCAGCAGCAGCGAAGCCAAAAATCACCAGCTTCATCATCAGCATCACCGCTATCGTCCAGGACACTGTTAGGAAGAGCAACAGCCATGACCTTCAAACACGAAAATGGTCAAGTATCGCCCTCTGGCATGGATTTGGATGACGGGAATAACAACAGCACGAAGGATTCTGTGGATCTGGATACTTGGAGCGAAGGAATACAATCGAATCAACAGATACCGGCTATTAAAAAGGAAAAGCGGGACCCTTACTTCTCATCAAGCTCGTTATCAACCCCAGAAGATAAACAGCGATCAACGTTATCTCCGGATTCCATCTCGTCCGTCGTGTCTCCTCAAACGAAAGCCCTCGAAACTGTCATCCCCACTATACCCTTGTCGCCATCCAGGACATCGGAAATGCTTCACCCTGTGTGGCAAAAACTCTTGAACAGTAAGTAGAAGGTCTGGCAGGGAAGGGCAAATCACCTCAAATTGACTTTTTATTTATCCTGCTTTAGCATGTACATCAAAAGGTGCGGATCTAGTCAATGTGCAAGAAAAATATGGCCATCTGAACTGGAGCTCCCCTGATTCTGAAGGATTCTTTAAACAAGTATACTTTTTGGAGCAAGTGGTGGTGCAAACCTTCCGACAGATGACAATGTATCAACGAATCACCGAGGTGGCGTGCCTCATGTAAGTAACGGGATACCTGTTGACTGCCCTTGCCCTAACGAATGCTTTTTGATGATACAGGAAACTACGAAACTTACCACACATGGCACAGTTACGAGAAGTCCTTCACAACGATAATGGCGACATCACTGGTCTATCAATGGAAAGGTAAGGTGTCATTCATATCAAAAAGAGAAATGTTCCATTCTAACCGCTGTATTATAAAGGTATCAACGGACCCTCAAGCAGTACACCCACACCCATTCTCACCACCGACTCAGTGCATATCAAAAGTACGACATCATCTATCAAATGCTCGACTGTATGAAAACGATCCACAAAGCTGGTCTTGCCCATCGCGACCTGTCAGAAGTCAACATCATGGTGAATACAATCGACGGTGAACTCGAGGACGGATCCAGCAAGATATGTCTCTATTTGATTGACTTTGGCAAGGCGGTGTTTTGCGATGCCTATGATCTCCGTGAATGGTTTGTGGACGTTCGTCGGTCTGCCGGTGAATACGATGGCGACGTTGTCCCTGAAACTGAAGAGGAATTAAACTCCTGGTGCGAATCTCTCCCTTGGGTGAAAGGCAAGCCCGACCATGGTTACCGGATGTACAGGTAAGCTCAAAAAAGTATGCACGCTAGACCTTCGACGTAGAACTAACTAATGTCCCTGCATTTCTCGCCTTGTAGATCTATCCAAACCTTACCGAAAACACGATCTGATACACAAGTCCTTCCTTGGCTCATCCATCCACAGTCAGAAGATGTCTACTCAATCGGGGTGATGATCTGGAAAATCTTTACCGAGACCGAACCGTGGCGTGGGATCCTCGACACTGACCTACAAGGCTTGCGATATGTGGCTGAAGATGACTACCGGATACAAAGGGCGCTGGAGCACGAAGTTCATGGGGAACTTAGCAGGCAGCTGTTGATGAAGTGTCTACGGACCCGGCCTCAAGACCGATGGACGGCAGCGGATATACTAGACTGGTGTGGCCAGGACAATGTGCGGACTGGCTTGCTGAACGAATGGAAAATGTACTCCTCGGAAACCCGCGCTACTCGAAAGGTCAAGTCCATGTATGGCTTTGACGACAATGATAAAACAGCCGCACCCACCACCTGTACAGACGACACCAGCAAACGGACGAACAAGAGGACAAAGCGATCTACCCCGGGCGCCAACCAGGCATCTAAAAGCAGAGGCCGACTGAAGAAGCATGGGTCCATCGAAGTGAATTTGGATGCTTAGATTACTTGTACACTATAACTTTACTTTTACATACACTTTAGTTCCCCCTCCCCCCCTTTTTTTATCCGCATCTTGATTCCTCACCCATATAATTTCGATGATCTAGTCATCTAGCTTTATTATTGTCATGCATCACTGTTTTACTTTATAAACTCATTGTTTTGTCTCATGTTTACGTTGATCGTAACAAAGTCGTTGTTGTTTTGTCTTGACCTTGTCTTTTATCATACCACGGTATCGAAACTTCCTGTATTTGAAGCCGCCACACACTTCAAATTAATGCAGACAGAGTAAAAGTCTTATAGAGATGGTTTCAAATAGATTTTATTGACTAAATGCAACTATGGTTAAGTTGTCTATTGCAAGTGTGGGTCTATTGTAAGTGTGAGAGGGGAGCCACTGGCTGAAAGTCTATGTTAAGGGCTTGCTATGGAAGGACTAATCTGGCGTAATGGAATGAAGGAGGGGGGAGAGCTGGTAGGAGAGTGTCGAAGTATCCGTGGTGATGGGCACAGGCATTAGACCAAATGATATTGCCCTTCCGCAGTGTCATGGCTATGGAATCTACTATGGATGAGGTGAGTGCACGAAAAAAAAAATTCAAGGGGTTTCCTCTGTTTTTCATATTTGAAAACTTTAAAACAGCCTTATCTTGTGATATAAAGCAGTGGGCGAGTCGTCATCGTCGTCTTCGTCTTCGTTATCGTCGTCGTCATCGTCGTAGCCGAGATCTAAAGTCGAAAAGAAAATGTTGGTTATGGTAAGCGAAAAGATTAGCAAGGTGCTGAGATGAGGTGAGGGTAATCGTTCGTTCGTTCGTTCGTTCGTTCGCTCCATCGTTCGTTCGCTCCATCGTTCGTTCGTTCGTTCGGAGGGGGAAAGGAAGAAGGAGTAGGGGGAGTTGCAATGTAAATGACGAGGGAAAGAAAAGTGATGACGAGGGGAAGAAGAAGCAAAGAAAGGGTTTGGTGGGAGAAAAGTCATACTTATAGGCATTATTCAAACGCCGCCGTGCCTAGGTCATGGCCTACGAATGAGAAATGACTTACCATGGAGACAAGTTTTCAACCATTGGGATAATCCCATTGGTAGGAATCTGGTGGTACATGACAGTTGAATCCGTACAGAAAAAACTCACTAATCACACTAATCAAATGTGCCTGTACTTGGATTCGATCGAAAATTTGAAAATTCGACTGAGATGCATAATTTTGGAAAGAATGTCTTTTTTTCTCAGAACTGAGATAAACAACACATTCTCAAATATTACAGGCAACACAATGCAATGCTCGGCGGTCGAATGGTGCTAAGAAACATGCCTTTGTATGTTTGATGGGTCCGTGAACGCTAAAAGAAGCCATAAAATACGACTAATTGGAGCGGCTCGAAAGTTGGCAATATATCCCAGAAATCCGGGCGCTCATGGTATCAATCGAAATAAGAAACGCACATATGGGTTTATGTTAAATTTGAAAGCAGGTTGTCGATTCCATTCAGGAAAAAAACGAGATGCAAGAAAAATGCAACTTTTTCCAAAAGTCGGCGAATGAAATCTACAGGCCCTACAGGCTTGAGTTTAGCGCTACAGGCTTGAGTTTAGCCCTGCACGCTTGAGTTTAGCCCTGCACGCTTAAGTTTAGCCCTGCACGCTTAAGTTTAGCCCTGCACGCTTGAGTGTACCAAAAAAGTGAACTCATCCAAGAAGACCAGGCGTTCTTGGTATCATGCAATAGATACGACGTACGTCCATATCCGTGTCAAATTTGAACGCAGGTTGTCCATTCAGTTTGGGAGAAGAAAAGACAAACATTTTTTTTTCAAAGGCATGTTTCACGCTTTTTTTTGTAAAGAATGATTTATTTCTCAGAACTGAGGTAAACAACCTGCATTCAAATTTGACAAGGATATGAACGTGCTTTGTATTTATTGCATGATACCAAGAAACATGCATTTGTATGTCGAATGGGTTCATGAACCCTACAATAAGCCTTAAAAAAGCGACCGATTGGATTGGTACGTACCACTTTCAGACATTTTCATAGATTGGGTAGATCGGCAGATGTGGGACATGAGATCTTTGACTGTACTTGATCAGAATGATATGGATTGCTTGGAGGTGGAGAGCAATTGGATCATTTTTGTAGTAGAATAGGCTTGTCGAAGGAAGATGTAACATGGCACCAGAGGAAGTGTGGAAGTGGATCGGATTGAAGAATGTGTCTGTTGCCAGTTGACAACAGTCGGGTGTATAAAACCAATGTTGAGTGAAAACTGAGCCACGTTTAGGGAGCAGCTCAGTCATCTTTTTTATATCTTCGTCTATAAACACCCCGTTCTTCAGGTACCATTCTTTTTGGGCGTTCAGTTCTGCCCACAAGCCTATTTGAAATCCCGCCTTTCATATTTTTTTGGACATGCCCCTAGAATTCCCCATGGAAAATGCCGCTTTTTGATGGTCATGAATTTTCTCATAACACAAATAATGGAACCCACTTCAAATTTTACACGAAGAAAGGTATGCTTCCTATCTATCAAATGATGCAAGGTATAATGAGTTTGCGTGGATAAATTGCCAACTTTGGGGACTTTTGAATTGGTCGCTGTTATGGGGTTTTGTCGAGTGTTAACGAACATATAAAATGTAGAAAACACTCATTCTTGGTACCTTCCAATAGATATTGATTGTATAGCGTTCCATGTGAAATTTGAAGTAGGACTATCGATCTCGATTTGGAGTAATAGGGCGGATCGTTACAAAACGTTGGAGTTGGAAATCGAAAAGTTTCTAAAAAAAGTTTCAAGTTTTCAAACGTCGACACCTGCTTTATTTCACATCCCGCTTATTCCACAACCGCATTCGGGCGGCGTGTGAATTGAAAACGTGCTTTGATTTTTCAGGGTTTGGTTGTTTGGTGTGTTTTGCCATCACTTGATGACAGTCCGATAAGAATGTGCGATTCAAAAACGGTAGGAAGTATGAAGAGCAAAGTGAAAGGGTGATGGGTGTTCGGGGATTCTAGTTTTCTTCAAATGAGATGAATTTCATCTGCAAAGATCGAGGGCCATGTGATCGCAAGTCAGCCAAATTCGATTCCTCGAGCTGCTGGCGGAGTTTGAATTGACCACAGAAATAACAAGAGCGGGTCCGCTTCTTTCCTTTTCTTCCCTTCCCTTTCTTCTTTCCAACACAAACTTCATCGATCCCTTTTTATCAACTTGTACTTCTCGCATAGTGCATTCCATTCATATACATACTCTCTCTATTCCTCTCTCCTTCGAATTATCAACTCCTCTGTGACCCTACGTTTACTGCCATTACTACTAACTTCTACTTGGAATCATGGAATATGTCGGAAAGTTGGGAAGTCTCTTTACTTCGGTGTCAAGTTTTTACAATGATATCAATCCTGCGACACTTAGTGGTGCGGTAGATATAGTGGTGGTCGAACAAAAGGACGGTGATCTGGCCTGTAGTCCGTTCCACGTACGGTTCGGCAAATTGTCACTACTGATGCCTCAAGAAAAAAAGGTAACAATGACGAACCTCCCTCCTCTCTCTCAAGACAATGGGATTGAATAGCTGACAACATTCTTTGTGGATACTTTAGATCGAAATCAAGGTTAATGGACAAGTGGTGCCTTACTTGATGAAAGTCGGTGAAGCTGGTGAATCCTTCTTCGTCTTTGAAACGGAACATGAAGTCCCTGAAGAATTCCAAACGTCACCTATTGTGGGTGCTGTCTCTGAAAGCAAAACGGATGAGGTAAGTACATAGAAAGGTGATGATAGTGATAAAAGACTTACCCTTCCGTCTTTCTTTCAAGGAACCTCCCTTTCTTGACATTGGTGAATCTAAAAATCAAAATCAAGGTCAACAACCACACCAACAGGACAGCCAGGATCAATTTGAAGACGATGATATGAATACAGATCATGCGATGCGGATGCCCTTACCTGCGGAACTCCAGTCACCCAAGATGATCATCGAAGAACAAATGGATAAAGTTGTCACCAATATAGATCCTTATTCAACACATCTACCACAAGCACATCACCATCACCACCATCACCACCAAGATACCAGCGATCCTTCTTCAGCTTCATTACACCATGATCTCGATAAATTGACCTTCGATTCACCTTCTACCACACAAACCACCGCAGTACCGATCTCTCACAAACTCGACCACACCAATCATGATCCTTCTTCTACTATCTCTCCTCAAAATGATGTATATCCAATGGAAGATGGGTCAACATTGCTCGAACGAGTCATTCCCGAGGCCATCACCACAACAACCATTGCCAAGGAAACATTCATAGTCCGCCCTGCCAACGGTGATATCTACAGCAAAGTCATGGACGTTTCTCATCGATCGGTACACAAACGTGATGGTGGGTCATTAGATGGACAGCTACAAAACACCACGACCAAGTCCCATGATTCTGATACTGGTAACGACTCTGGATCTCACCCGTCATCGCACCACCAACAACCCCAGCAACAACTACAAGGTGATGATGACAACGACGATGACGAAAGCAACGAACAAAGGGATCACCAAGCGCATGGACACAACGAATCGATTGTATTGGATATTGCTGGTTACAAGACAGGCGAACGTGGATGGGAAGAGCGGGACGAACGTCAAAGCCAAGTGAACAACATGATATTATCAAAGCTGGAGGACGAAATGTTGACCCATGACATTGATGGATCTATGGACCTGTCTGAAAGTGGAAACTTGGACCTTGCCAGGGCCGAATCACCTGAAGCCCTTGATGATGATACCGACTTGCCTCAAGATGCGTCTACTCTAGGTTCCGAACACAACAAAGATGTCACTACCGCTGCTGATCAAGGTTCTGTCAAACCAACCACGGGTTTATGGGGCTGGGGAAATTCTCGACGAAAGGGGACCAATGAATCGACAAGGAACGACAATGACAATGACACTTCCCACGATGATGACGAGGACGATGATGGAACATCTATTGGTACAGACACAACAAAGGCGACAGATGTCTCGCAGGTGACTATCGACGAACACGGCAAAGGCTCCGACATCACTGGCAACAAACAACCCTTGAAGTACCAACTCGTTCCTGGCACCACTTACCGCATCGAAATGAGTCTTTGTGGCTTCTCGGCGTTTGGATCTGACGAAAAAGAAAATGCCACAGTCTTTGACGAACACCAAATCACCTACGACACCTTCATGCACAATCCCAACCTCCTCAACGACAAACGGCTGGTATTCCGGTATGAACGACGCTACTTTTCTTCTGGGAACACTGGGCCACTTTTTACATCTCTCCTTTTATACAAAAAGCCATTACAAGAAGCTTCCTCTGGCAATGAAGATCATCACTCCTCTGGATCGGGTGGATCGGGTAGCAACGTGGAAGACAGCAGGGAATCTTATCTATTTGGCAAAGGCTGGCGGCAATGGCTCAGTCGATCTTCTGTGGCGGCCCCTTCTGGCGATCATTCCTCTGAAAACAAAGCAAACACCAACTCTGCTGGTCCAGACACGACAACTCCTTCATCAAACTCGGACGATAAGGCCCATGACGATATGACGACTACTTTTACAACCACAACCAAAACCACTACGGTCGGATGGAATGCGGAACACAATCACAGTGGAGCGGCAGGGAACGACACCAACCCTCTGGATCTAATGCCTCGGAAGAACTATGCAAAAACCCTTCGCCTTACTTCTGAACAACTCAAGCAACTTCATCTCAACAAGGGCGTGAATACTATCTCCTTCTCAGTCTCCTCAGCATACCAAGGGACGGCGACATGTGCGGCGAAGATCTTTTACTGGGACTATGATATGCCAATTGTGATCTCTGATATTGACGGCACCATCACCAAATCCGATGCGCTTGGCCATGTGTTTACGATGATTGGCAAGGACTGGACTCATCATGGCGTGGCGAAATTGTATACCGATATCTGCAACAATGGATACAAGATCTTGTACTTGACAAGTCGTGCGATTGGCCAGGCGGACTATACACGGGATTATTTGAAAAAGGTGGAACAAGGCAACTACCAATTACCTGATGGACCGGTGATCATGTCTCCCGATCGTCTCTTCACCTCCTTCCACCGTGAAGTGATCATGCGCAAACCTGAAGTCTTCAAGATGGCGTGTCTCAAGGATATCCAGCGCTTGTTTGGTGGCCGGGATCCCTTCTATGCCGGTTTTGGGAACAGAATCACGGATGCCATCTCTTATCGAAGTGTCAGTGTGCCTGCGTCAAGAATCTTCACTATTGATCCCTATGGTGATATCAAATTGGAACTGTTGAAGGGCTTCACATCATCCTACATCCATCTGAACGACTTGGTGGACCAGATCTTCCCGCCTGTGAACACAAAGACGATTACGACCGATGAAGAATACAACGATTGGAACTTTTGGAAGCAACCTTTACCTGATATTGATTTACCCGAAGCTGTGACAGATACCAACAAGTCGCCTCCTACATCACCAAAGCCAAAGCCCATCAAACCCGACCTCTCCTCCTTACCCAGTGAAACCATCGCCGCCTCAGAGAAACAACAAGCGTCCGCACGTGGTGGTGGTATTCTTCGAAGTTTGACATCCATGTCTACCTCATCGACAACATCCTCCTCAAGCTCCTTGATTTCTGACACCGGGCTGCCTCCGCGCCAACAATCGCCCCCACCAACCAGACATGCCTCGCCTCCACAACTTCCTGCCGCCACCCCCTCCGTCCCTGCTGAAAGGGGCCGAGTGCATTCATTTACAACAACCCTACGACGCCCTTCATTCTTACTTGGATCACAACCTCCATCATCATCATCAACATCATCGTCATCATCATCATCACAACCTCACCTTGTGTCATCTTCATCCACCCCAGCTGCCGTCCCCCAAGCCGAGCCCACCAAACAAGACGATGCCTCGGGCGACGATGACCAGCCACCACGACCGACCTCTCCCGGCCTAATCAACCAAATCTCCAATGGGATCGGCGGTGTCCGCCATACTCTCTCTAGAACCTTTGCCTATGGGAATGATACGAAACAGGACGAAACCCACTCAAAGGACAACAATGACGACGAAGAGGAATTGGACGATGATGAATTCGATGCTTCTTTGGAAAACATGGACGACATTCCCTTTATTTAACTCCCCCCTTAGTATTCATATGACATTACGTGTACTTTTTTTAGTTGATAGGATGAAATAAAACAATTCGGGTTATCTTTTTTTTAACATGTGTCAAACGGATGGGCCAAGTGACAGTTCATGCCAATGATATCATTGGTGCCAAATAGGGAATAATGCAACTCGGTTTCAAACCCCGCTGCATGAGTCTTTGTCTTTTTTTTTCCCATACTAAATCTAGAAGGACACTTGCTTTTTATTTGCTTTTGATATGTGTAGAGATGGGGGGGATGTGGTCAACTATGTACAAAGCGCTACTCTATCATTCGTCAAACTCGGTATTGTTCTCCTCGGTGGAGCTGGTGGTGGGAATCACTTCAGGATGTTCGTTTTCAGGATGATCCAATTCGTCACCCACAGATTGTTTTTCATTGTTGTACATGTCCTGTAATCGCTCGGTGTCTTCTTCTTGGGCAGCGATGATGGTTGAGCGATGGAACATCCGACTCGAAGGAGGGGAGACGAGTGCGATGCGGCGAATGGTGGATTGGTTCAACATAGACTTGATCATTGTGTAGGCAAAAGGTAGAGAGATAGGATAACAAAAGAAGAGTATGGGTGGGTGGGAGGCCTTTTATAGGTGCGTGGGAGAATATTTAAACGCCGCCGGTGTAGGGTCCGACAAAACCCCCGTCATTTCCATCAAGCACTAGCATTGCACGCTTATTTAGACGGTAAACCACATGATCGGGGTAGTGTGGTCTAAGTTTCGAGCCGACGGAGATCCAAGGATCGTAAAAAATACCCGGCGTTGCTATGGGGCAAATTGACCCCACCAAGTTTTTTTTTTCTTCTTCTTTCTCACTTTCCCTTTTTCACCTTAAAAATGTCAGATACCATCCGTCAGAAAAGCACCGAGTTACTACAGCACGCATTGGGTGAGAACGAGCGCCTTGCCCGAGAGATTGAGCAAGCGATCTTTGATCTGAACCCCCAGACTGATGATGCAGCTTATAAGAATGCCATTCGATCACACGTATTCAACCTAAAAGATCCGTCAAATCCGTCGTTAAAAGAAAAGGTCCTGGCTGGGACGATTGATCCACTGTGGTTTGCAGAAATGGTATGTGCAGGCAGGGCGGGCCTCAATGTCTGACTGCCTCTTTTTTTTTTTTTCTTAGGATGCCAATGCCATGGCTTCATTAGATCGTCGTCAATCCAATGAGATTTTACGCCGATCGTCGCTTCTAGACTCCCTCGATACAGAACAAGCCAAACCGATGAAACGAGACTTGGATGATCCAGATGGGTACCATGATTGAACAAAGTTGCATAAAGTGGCTTATTCCCCGCTTTTCAAACCCCGCATTTAAGCGGCAAATAAAAACGAAGCGTACTTTTTTTTCGTCTCTCTCTCTCCTCCCCTTCTTTTTTAAATTGTACATGGATCAACATGGGTAAAAAGCACACCGCACAAAGTTTACTAGACGCCGACGAGTTTGAAATCCAACCTCATCAACAGTATGCACGGTCATTGGGGCCACGGGGGAATCATCAACATGAAGTCGAGTTTTTGGATGGGACGAAGAAACTAGTGACCATGCCTCCTCGCTTCCGCAATCTTGTCTGGGTCAAACGAGGTAAGGCTGATAGAAAACGATAAATTTGAAACAAGGGGACTGAACAGGGCGATACATTAGGCCATTTTGTTGTTGTTGATCCATCATTAGGTACGGTCTCTGAAAAGGTGGGTGGGGAAATCGTCCAGGTCTTGTTTCCCAAGCATATCAAGGCGTTACAACAGGCTGGCCAATGGTAAAGTAGACTTTTGAAAACACTTGTCCTTGACTGATGTCTTTCTTTGTGTAGGCCTGCCGAATTCAGTCATCAAACCGCAACGAAGGATACCGAACACCATGAACGATCGGACGATGACGACGACGACAACGACGACAACGACGACGATCTCTTTGTCAACAACAACCGCCCTGTTTTATCCGAAAGCGATTCAAGCAGTGATGAAGATGAAGATTGAACTCTTATCCCCCACATACCTGTATAGATTCATAGATTAGACCTTATTCTTTTTTTATTTAGATACATACAACAATGAACCAATAAACTATAACCTATGATGACTGATATCTATCCTAGTATACTACTAACCCACCAATCCCCAGCTAGCATGGCCAACGTGGAATATATGATCGAAGAGACAAGCAACAGCAATGCCATCAGCAGATTCAGGCGAGCCCACCACGCTTCATAGGGGTTACGACTGGAGGCACAGCAGCATGCACCAAGGATCCAAAGAGGAGGGACCATCCAACCAAAGACAAAGAGAAGGGCACCGATAGGGAATCGACGTTCCTCGACGACAACAGGGTGGTGTGGGCGATAATGGGGGATATGGATTGTGTGGAAGCCGGCAGGGGGTGGATTAGTGTGGTTGTGGTAGTGAATAGTTCCGTAGTGGCCGCCAGCAGGAGGATGGTATTGGGTGGGAGGGTTATAAGGCTGCGGCATGGGGAAGGATACGGGGGCAGCAGGTGGGTGATGGTGATGGTGGGTTACTAATGGTTGATGAGGTAGTTGTTGAGGGATGGTGGGATATAACGATGGTGCTGAAGGATCGGCTGCGCAGGCTGGATTGTAGCTTGGCACAACTTCATCATGGCTGCTGACAGGACTGGTTGGAATAGACTGAGCCGTTTGCTGCTGATGGTGATGACTGTGCGGTGCTGATGGTGAGTAAGGTGGTGGGAAGTCCGACCTGGAGGTGTTATCGTTGTGTTGGTGAGTCCCAGATGTTGATTTACTCATGGAGGTAGGGTATTGAGAGGTCAACCAATAAAAATGTAAAAAAGTGTAAAGAAAGCGAAAGAGAAGGAAAAAGAAAAAAGAAGGAGCGGAACGAAACAATAAGGGTCAGTCTCGTTCCCAATTAGGAAGTTCCAGTATCATTTGGTTTTCTCCCATGATCCTTCTTTCCTCATTCCCTACCCTCAAAGCTTACCTTACACAACGCAAAGATATGTGCCCCGTCGTTAGTTCCATCCCCTTAGTGTGAGTGGGCCAAATGGTTTGTCGTTAGTAACGTCTAGTACAAACCGAGTTGGTAAAGTGAGAAAGAGAAAGGGGAGTATACTATGCAGTATGACGATGGCCTTTGTCTATCTACGCTCTTTCCCGATTCTCATATACAGGTGACCGGGGCTGTGCAAAGAGAGACATGTCACTCAATAGAACAAGAGGAGTGGGCGGGGTTTGCATGAATGTTGTCATCTTGAAACTCCGCCGGGGTTTCATTCAAAAGATGAGATTGGGGGGCTCGTTCCTATCCTTTTCTTTCTCCCCAACAATGACTCTCACGGCGCATCTTCTCTCTCTCGATAAAGACGTTTACGAAAAAGCCACTCGCCATAAATTCCTGCAACAAGTCGGCTCACATACCATTACCCCTGAACATTTGCAGTCGTGGATCGAACAAGACCGGGCGTACACCAATGGTTATACGAAAATGATGGGGCTCATGATTTCGCGGGTGGCACTCTTCCCCGATCAGCGTGAATGGGGCGACAATGATCCTCACTACGATTCTGCGCATTCTCAAAAGGTGATGAAAACCTTGGCCTTTGCCGTCTCCAACGTCTTTCGGGAATGTCAAATGTTCTCGGACCTGCTATCTCGGACGCCATATGCTGGGTTTGAACAACGGGGGATGAAACCATGGACGGCACGGTATGTGGACTTTCATCAAAAGGTGGCACGCACGGCGGGATACGACCTTGGTGAAGCCTTGGTGGTCTTGTGGGCGATGGAAAAGGTGTTTTTGGAAGCCTGGTTGTATGCAAAGTCGATCCAGCCGGCACCCGTGGCTGACGAATCTGTACATATGGCGACTATGCGTGAATTGGTGGCAAATTGGACGTTGGATGAATTCAAGCTCTTTGTCGACGACTGTGCCGATCTTGTCAATGCTTTGGCCACGGACGATCCCTTGCGCTTGAAGAGCTTTGAAACGGTCTACCGGGAAACTCTTGCCCTGGAGGTGAAGTTTTGGGACATGGCTTTTGCTGATGTGGCTGACGATTGAACTAACTGATCTAACCTGGAGCGATCGAAGGCGGGGTTTGAAAATGTAAACTTGATATCTATCCACATGAATAAAAAAAACTTGTTTTTCTTTCTCTTCTCTTCCCAACTTGTTACTAGTGACGATCTGTCTTTGTTATCTTTTAACTTTTCCCCCCTGTCCTTCAAATTACAATGATATTACGATCCCACATCAAGAACAATCGACTTGTCATCCATGAAGACGAAGTGCAGATCAAGACGACTTTACCTAGGCGCAACAAATCCGAGAACCAAGATTCGCACCAAGAAAAGGTCACTGTGCCAGTCGAACAATCAGTAATCAAGGCCACTTCAGACGGTAAAAAAAGAGATCATGGGAAGAGATTGGATCAATGGAGCGTATGTGGTCTTCCGTCACCTGTAGGACAACCAGCCCGAGACATCGACAATGACAAGCAAGCCTCGTGTATGCAGTGGACTCTTAAATCTGAACAAGGTACGCCATACTTGTTTTTTGCTATCTTATTCTCACTCTTTTTTTTTTATCACTAGCTATGCCAAAACCGAATGATCTCTTACTTGACTCGATGCCATTGGAAGAAGGTAAGTCCCCTTTCTCTCTCTCTCGCTAATCTATCTACCTTGATACCTTTTTTTTTTTAATTCCAGCGATCCGTATACCTGCACTTTACGACTTCTATGATTGGGACTATTCGGACTTTGTGGAGGAGGATCCTTTGCCTTCAACTGATCTAAGCGATAAAGAGATTACTGAACACAGCATCTCGATTGGTAAGTAGGACACATACATACTTCTTCTTTCATACTCGCTCCCCTTTTTTATGATAGATGATCTCTCCGCCTACTTTGACAGCCAACATTCAGCAGCGTCTGTACATAGTACATGTAGCAGGAGTGGTTCCATCCTTAGTAGCCAGCTCACGAACGACCACCACCAATACCCTGAAGGCAGTCAACACTCCTTTACCAGCAACCCCCAAACCATCATTTCCCTTGGCAACGTTAGCCAAAAGTGATAGTGCCCACCGCACCTTAATGGAACCCCTAGCTAGTTAGTCTTAGTTATCATTGATGCAACAAAAATTACAAATAAAGCTCTTCTTCTTCTTCTTCTTTAGACGACTCTGAAAACACAGGGGCACTTTCCATTCAGATCTCCAACATATGCATATGGAACTGGCTCCCCGACGTTGATTGGTCGAAATAGTTCGATTAACAAAGCGTGCAACATGATAGGCTATCGACCGCGTATCCTGAATTTTGTGTTGAGAGGGGAAGTTGGCGGGGTTTTAAAAAATGCTATATAAGTCCCCACTTTTTCCACAAATCTTTTATTCCTGACTTCTTTCCTTCCCCATCATCTTTTTTTTTTTT
>LT554730.1:48251-65041 GCA_900079185.1 Absidia glauca
CCACCTCTCTCTTACGATGCTAACATTAACATCATCCATCATTACTCTTCTTTTTCTTAGCAGGTCGAATGAGATGGCAACGGATATAGGCTCTCTGGCGCCAGGACTGGATGGACATGTGGTTAGATTAGGGATTATAATAAACATAAGGAAACCCTCACATTGTTTTTTAGGTGCACTCCCCTTCCGTTGTAGATTCTATAGCCATTGCACAGCTAAACATCACTACTCGTTTGCCTACTCCATTGGGCCGCTGCCTTTGACACTTCTAGCACACCGCTGGCCACTCTCTTCCTTTTACATTCATCGGCCTTTACACTAGATTAGCACGTCATGTATATACCCCCCCCATCTACTACCCACCTATAGGCTAAGTCTAGACGTCCTTTTTTTGTAATACATCAAATAAAAAGTTTTATTCAGCCATAATACATCTTCAAAAGGGGAAGGGAAGAGGGGAAGGGAAGAGAAGCCTGAGCGTAGTAAAGATTGGGTGCTAATTGTCAATGTTAAAGGGATTGAATGATCTATGCTAATGGTTTGGTTACGCCTTCTTTTTCCAGGGCATTGATTTGCGCTTCTGTCAACCCCAATTTGGAGGCAAGGATTTCATTGGTGTGTGCACCGAGATCTGGTCCTATAGCAAAGCATGAATGAAGGAGAGTCCACCAATGTATTCCGTTCCCTTACCTGCCCATTCAGTCGATCCTGGGGTTCTATCGAGTTTCGGGCTCATTCCAGGGATCTATGCAGAGCTAATGAGTGATCGATTTGGAGCTTTTCCTCTTCTGACCTACCTTAAGTTTCCACCCACGCCCGTCTTGTTCAGATCCTACAATGACTTGTTCAATCATGCCGCGCGCATTTACATGTTCGTCCTCGACAATATCCTTGGCGTCGTAGATCTTCCCTGCAGGTACTGACACATCGGATAAGGTTTGCAGGATAAAGTCAGGGTCATGTCGGGAAGTCCATTCGGCTAAGAAAAAGAAGAAAGAATCAGTAAACGTCAATAGGCCCGTTCTTTTGTAAGGGCCGATTCTATTTTTTCTTACCAATGGCACCATCAATGACTTGCTGTTTCTTCACCCGATGCGAGTTAGTTTCATAGTCGGGCCCTGTCTGTAGTAGATGCAAAAGGTTATGAGAATAAGCGCCTTTGCCTCGATGTTATAGACTTACAAGATCTTCACGTCCCATCACCTTCATCAATCGCTTGTAGATGCTATCGCCATTACCACCGATGATCACATATTTGCCTCCTTTGCATGGATACGTATTTGTAGGCACAATCCCCGTCACTGTGGATCCAGAAGGCTGGCGAATCTATACACATATGACATTATCAGTACCTTCTTCCTCTATTACGCAGGCATTTCGTTATTACCTGTCCCAAGCGATCATATTCAGGGATGATACCTTCCATGATATTCATCATCGCTTCATAGATAGCCACATCCACCACCTGGCCCGTTTGATTGAGCCCATGCCGTTTCAGCTTGTCACGCCCATAGAGCCCAAGAACCACACCAAGCGCCGCATTCAACCCAGCAAGACTATCACCCAAACTGATATTGGGTCGCACAGGAGCATCTCCAGCATGCCCGTTGATAAACCGGAATCCACTGTAGCCTTCACATACTGATGCAAACCCTGGGAGCGCCGATTTAGGTCCTGTGCCGCCATACCCGCTGATACGTGTATAAATCAATCCTGGATTTGTAGGGTAGAGATCATCTAAACAACAACAAGAACGTTTAGCCAACCCATTCCTACTTTCAAGTCCCTTCCTTTACCTGGTCCAAGGCCCCATTTTTCCATAGTACCAGGCTTAAAGTTTTCAATCAACACATCCGACGTTTCTGCAAGCTGTTTCACCAAACTAGAGAAAGATATGAGTTACCGTGGAGTATGCCCCCTCTCATAGCATTTTACCTTCGTCCTTTTTCAGTTTTCAAGTCGATACAGACGGATTTCTTGTTGCGACCTAAGCTTCGGAACCAAGGGCTTTGACCATCACGATCCAAATGCCGCCAGATACGAAGAGGGTCGCCAGTTTTGGGTGGTTCTACTTTGATCTACACAACAACGTGAGTGCCTTTTTTCCTTCCACCTTCTTTTCATCCACTTACCACCTCTAAGAAGAGGGAAGAGGAAGAAGCGACCAGATTAGTACAGAAGAAAAGTGGGAAAGAACGAACGCCTTACCTGCGCCATAGTACCTGTTGAAGAATGGGGTCAGTTCAATGGAGGGCCAGCTTTTATAAAGATGAGTTGATACTTACCCAAGAAGTGAGCCACAAAACGGTCCTGCAATAAGCTATAGAGGTGTTAATAAGTGATCATGACGATGGTTAACTACGTACCTGGCCTAGTTCTAGCACACGAATACCAGCCAATGGTTTGGGTAAAGGGTCAGACGAATCAGAGGCCATGGACAAGTGCCGGCGGTGCTGTAAGGTAATTAGTGGGCTGAAACCCATTCGAGTAGACAAAGCATGTCTGCACACTGTCGATCGAGTGGAGAGGTAATTCATGACAAGTGAAGAAGAGAGGTGTTGCATTTCAAAAATGATTCATCGCTCAAATAGGCCAATCATTCCCCCCCCCCTAATTGAAACTCCGACATTTGGAAAAAAGGCGGACCATCCCCTGTGAAAAGTGTCGGTTTTACTGAGGAACTGATTTTCTTGTGAACGAGATGGACAACTATGCTTCAAATTTTACAAGAACAAAGTTGCGCTTACTATCTATCGATTAGTGCTAAGGATGCTGAGAACGTTTGGATAAATAGTCTCTTTTGGAGGCACTCCAATCAGTTGCTATTTTGGTTCTTTGTACAGACATTACAGATGCATACAGCGTAGGGAAAGGCTGTCCTCAGAATCATTCAATAGATATAAGTTGAATCTTTCTCCATGTGAGATTTGAAGGTGGGTTGCCCATCTGCGTTTTGAGAAATGGAGAATTCAGCTTCAAAGATTTCAAGTTGAAAACCGAAAAGTTGTCTGAAAGCTAGCATTTTTCAACGTCCGATCCGACACATAAAAATCATTGGAATGAATCTATTGACATGTACATGATCGTAGGGTCTATCTGTGCATACCTACAAGGTTTCACTCTAACCCATCCAGTAGATCAACGATGTTTCAAGAATTGTCAACGATGAGCTACTCATCTGTAGTTTGGTCTCTAAAATGTATATGGTCATGTCATGGTTATGGATCAAAGCAAAAGTCTTTTGGTGAATGATTCAAGTAGGTTTTATTAATACGATAGGAAAGAGGCTATGATACAGACTATGTTTAGGACCGTAGTTGAGCTACTGTGTAATTGGCAACGAGCTGTAATGTAATGACTAAACTGCTGTAAAAACCAAGCAAATGGGGATGGACAAAGACGGCCAAGCTGTGTAAAAGTATCAGTGAGAGTAGCGGAAGGGTATGGGCAAAGAATTGGTACACATTTATTAGTAACTTCTACAATGGAATGGGAGTGCACCTAAAAAAAAAATTGCGAGGGTTTCCCCCTGTTTTTTACATTTGAAAATTTTAAAAAGAGCCTTTTTAGGCGACATGAAGCAGTGGTGGAGTCGTCATTAGCATCATCGTCGTCCCTATTGCCGTCGTCATCGTCGTAGCCGATCTAGTGTCAAAAGAAAGAGGAGCGATGCAAAAGGCAAAAAGTTAGTGATGGTAAACAAAAGATGAACCTGACGAGGGAAGGGGAGAGTTACCGTTCGTTCGTTCGTTTGCTCGTTCTTTCGTTCGTTCGTTCGTTCGTTTGTCGTCGTAGAGTAAAGAGAATGACAATGGAGGCAAAAAAAGTAATGACGAGGGGAAGAAGGGGCAAAAATAAAGAACGGGTAGAAAAATAATTCTTATAGCCAATCGGGGTTTGAAATCTTGAGTGCATAGGCGCACATTGTTGGAGGAGTGTGTGGGTAGGATCGTGTTCCTGAGCTTCCATTTGCAGCAGATCCCTAATATATTAGGGTGAGCATGCCACCACATTCTAATGCCATGATGTTGACTTGACTTTTGAATGGCAAGTAGGCTGGATCAAGGGCGCCAAGAGCAAGATAAAAGGATCGACCACTGGTGGGGAAGCCTGACGTTGATCGCATCATTTCTTTTGGAAGGCTGATGAGATATGCTTCGTTCATCGTTGTGTTGTTCCTTCGGCCTTGACGTTGCATTTGATCCTCGTTTACACCCGTGATATCCGTCAAACGAGCTGATGAGCTGCGATCGATATGTGTCTTCTTGTTGAACCTGATACCAACAAAAAAGAAGACCTTGCCGATTGATTCCCGATGAGATACCATCAGATCGAATGATGATGACATTGCTTTTCATTTACAGATGAAAGATATGATAAGTAATATGTTTATTGAGATAGTACATAGGAGGAGGGACTGGTTGATTATTACTATACTACACGAAGGTTCATCTACAGAGGAGTCGTTGATTTAATTCTTGGATACCAACCTTGCATCTTCTCGGTCCAAGATCGCCTTGACTGCGTTTCTTTTGTATCTTGATTGTTATCCATCTCAGATATCTTTTCCCCAGGCTTGTGAAGGTTATAATTTTCCACCAATAGAGAAGCAATGAAACCTATGAGAGAACGAACAGTTAGTAATCGTCTGGTACTTTGATCCGTCCATTCGTACTTATTGCAGTCACGGGAACCATGATATACCAGATCCAACGAAGGGCATCTGCATATACTAGAAGGACAGCAGGTAGGTATTGTTCGGGTAATCCATTACGCACAAAGTGAGATGATTTGGTGATCATTTCGACGTATTCAGGGGGGACCACGGCAGGTAAGTTTTGGGATAGACGGGAGTTCAACACCGTACTTGCCATAGCTATTCCGACAGCACTGCCCCTAGATCATCATTTACACAATCAAAGTTAGTTGGTGGGTTCGTTACTAATCCACTGACTTACAGTAGTCGTGCGAAGTCGCCAAGTCCTGTGACAACAGCTATCAAATAGAAAAAGCTAATGTTGGTAATTTGGTTTGGATGCTCCAAGTAGCTACTTACATATATCTTGTGGTTTAGAGGATGCTTGAAGAGAGAGGATGGTAGAAGAGAAGATGAAGCCAGATGTCAATCCGGCAATGATAGTGATACCGTAAATTTCGCCAAAGTCGGTACCTACACCGAAAAGAGAGACCAGGCCGATACAGACTGTCAGGATAGAGCAGCCTGCCCAGAGACTATAAAGGAAATGATATGAGTGATGAAGCCTTTTACCCTTCTCTTATCCCAACTTACAAAGGGCGATAGTTTTTGAACTTTGAGATCACATATCCGGCACTAGTAGATCCAACACAGACAAACACTTGCATGGGAATAAGACGAATACCTGGCAATCAAAATAATTGTGTCAGTGGTTGACTAACTCTTTTTCCAGAGGAGTCTTACCTGACCACATTGCCGAATCTCCAAAAACCACCTGGAAGTAAAGTGGAAGGTAATAGACCATGACAAAGAAGGTGATACCACTCCACCAGTTGACACAAAGGACTGCCAAGATAGACCGATTCATGAATAGATGAGGAGGCAGAATGGGATCCCACGCCCACTTGCATTCGTACAAGGCGAGTACCCCAATCAAGGCAAACGATATGACCAAAGGCACAAGAACCATCGGTGAGTTCCATGAATACATTTGACCACCAAAGTTTAAAGCCAATAAAAACAGGATTGAGAGGGTGAGGGTAAGAATCGTACCTAAGAAGAAGCATATTCGTTTAGTCCTAGCTCCTATTCTTCCAACCGGACTTACCAACATAGTCGATGCGTTTTAGCTTTGCAACAAGGTTGGTTTCCGGTACAGGTGTATCAAGAAAGAAGATCAAGATTATGACACAAAGACCACCAATAGGCAAACTGGGTAAAGAGTGAAAGAAAAGTAAGAAAATGATGTGCGAGCAGGATTCCTTAAATACCCCTTAATTTTCAATCTCCGCTAAAATGCTCTATACTCCGACACCATCCTTACTTGATATAAAAGCACCATCGCCAAGTCAACCCATCCGTGAAACCTCCCTGGAGATATACGAAAGCTATGAGAAATAGAAGTGTGATGTATTTTGAACTTACCCCGATGAGTGGCCCTACTACAGCAGCGAATGCGTTGACGCTATTCATGATTCTTGAAGAGAAGGGATTAGATCAGGTCCCATTTTGGAGAGGGGCGTAAAGACGTCCTTACCCTTGATAATTTCCACGTTTCTCCAACGGCGCCATTTCAAAGGTGATTACAGAAACAGCTGATAAGACAGCTGCTGATCCGATTCCTGCGATGGCTCGACAAACGATCAGCATGATCATGCTCTATACACATACACAGGTCAGATCAACTCCCTTTACTAGCCTTTATCTTACATTTGCAAGCCCACAAAGAAGAGAACCAAAGATAAGGATACATAGACCAGTAATCATAGTCCATTTTCGACCAAAGATATCATTCAATTTTGAAAACAATGGTTCTAGCGGACATAGAGTGAGTTTGAAAAAAGGGGGGAAAGCATACTGTGTAACGTACTTACGGAAAGAGTCAAATGTCAAGATGTAGCTATTAGCCACCCATGCGGCTATGGCGAACTCTTGAAAATCAGAGCCAATCCGGGGTAAGCAAGTACTCACAATTGTGCTGGTGAAATGTAGGTCAGTAGAGTGTCTTTTTCTCTGTCAGTGCTTACCTGTCCACCGAGCTCAAAAACAGACCCGTTTGAAGAGCTACAAATGCCACTGCTTTCTTCAACTTTTGCTGACGAATGGCATTATTTGCCATCTCATTGCCAGTGATCGAGGGATCGGAGAGCACAATGGCAGAATCCCGACTGTTTAGAGTTTGCATTGTCGAGGGCAGTTTCCCCGGCAGAGGGGTTGTCATGGTGATTGCCGATCCGGGCTGCAAATAAGCTTCTTCCATAGTAACGGATGAATTAGAGCGTACTTGTGGAGGTAAATCCATAAAGGCTTTTGGTGAGCTTCACAAAGAAAGAATGAAAGAAAGGAGCGCGGGAGGACTGGCTTGTGTGGGAAGGCAGGAACTGTTATATACGCCTTCCCATTCCAATATAAGCGGCCTAAAATCAATGTTGCTGTACCTGACTTTCAAATGAAGCAAAGCGGGTTTGACAGGGGTACCACGCATGGTATGCAATGCACCATCATACATGGCACTACTTCGACGGGGTGCGAAATCTTCCTATGCTACTGTTCATGCTTAGATTGCCTGTGGAAGAAACTGAAACAAGTAATCAGTAGACTGCAGATAAACAAAATGTAATACTTTTTGGAGTTCAACAAGTAGAAGGTAGTTTATAAAAGACATGCTCCTTCTGGCGTTTACTTCACAGATGTCTTACCCCTTTATGTTGGCGAGCTGGGCTTATGTTGGCAAACTCGGTCTATGTTGGCGAACCGATCATGTTGGCCAACATAGTCCAATTTTCAGGCGGAGTGTGAAATTCCTTTTTATGAAATGTTCATGAACAGCGGGAGAAGCGAAATAAGAGGGATAGATACACTCGTACCATGTAACAAACAGGAAAGAATATTTACTTACTCTACGTACCATATTTGCTATCCGCATGCTGATGCATGCAGTGTTCGACGTTCGAATCTGAGTGATGATCCTTTTGACACATCGCACCCAGACCAGTACGAAGGGAAAAAACGTTTTCGGTTACGGATAACAGAGAATAAGGGCTAGTTGCTTCCAAACAAGCCCATGTGCAGAAATGTGTTCGTCCCTAAACTCACTACTAGTGGTTAAGAGATCCAGAAAGCAGATAACGGAAGCAGATTCGTGAGTCATGAGGTGGAAAATGATCAACGACAGGATAATCCTATAATCCTATCCTGTCACGAAGTAATCATATGATATGCGATTCTCCAGTGCAAAAGCACGATCTCGACACCCCACCTCGACGATCCAATTGAAGACTGAGCTGATTACCAACTACGCAGAAAGAAGCAGAGGTGCACTTGACTTGTTTCAGTCAGCTAATGCCAAAGATTAGAAAATAGACCATGAAACTGACACTGAGATTTGCATAGCATGTAATATCGTATGATGCAATCTTTGAAAAAAAATCTTTTCCTGGTGTCCGGGTAGGCATTTTCAACCCCCGCCATTCATGCAACATTCCATCACCGCCACTTCGTTTTACTTTCCAAATTTAACTGCCATACCAACAGCCACTTTTTCTTTATTGATGCTTGGTACTGATAAAAAATATGTATAAGCTGATGAAGACAAACTAGATGACAACATGGTGGAACAGGAAGAGAATCAGGTAGATAGTGAGCAACGGTCAAGTAGCTATGCGGTAGCATTAATGATCTCATCGTTACATTTAGGAGTATCAGTCCCTGTATTATTAAGTTGACTAGAATCAGTGGATTGTAGATTGCAATGCTTAACGAAGGCCGAGCTGATCAATCCTAAAGGACCAAAATTTTGAGACAACATTAGACACTTGGCTTCCATGTATACCATTCTTACCTACAACTGCAAATGGCATCATACTGTACCATACCATACGAAGGGACTGACTGTACACCTGTAAGGCAGCTTCTTGATATTGTGGAGGTAAACCTTGACGTACAAAAAGAGAAGACTTGACAATAGGTTGTATGTATTCAAAAGGGACAGCTGAAGGAAGGTCGGCAATAAGTCGAGCGGTCAGTACACTATTTGCAATGGCAAGACCCACAGATCCACCCCTTTTACGAATCAAAGTTAGACAGCGCTTTCCATCTATTCGATTTTACTTACAAGACTATAATCAAATGATTTAGGCATGTCACAGTAGCTGATCATGATGATTAGTATATCCTTTTTACAACTCCGACAGTTACTTACAGATGTCCTTTGGCTCGGCAGCAGCTTGGAGAGAAATGATAGTAGAAGAGAACAGAGCACCTAGGCCTATACCGCCGATAACTGTAACAATGTAGATGAGATAATAGGGGGTTGTTATCCCGAAGATAGCAATCAAGCCAATTAGGCAACCCAATAGCACCATGCCTATCCACAGGCTACAAAAGAGCTTTTTCAGTAATGTTGTTCGTGCTATTTTTCTGGCTTACCCGGGGCGGTAGGATTTTGAAATTGATATCAAGAGTCCGGCAACTGTTGATGATATACAGATGGCCAACTGCATGGGAATAAGGTGAATGCCTAAAAGAGCCTGGTGTATGAGAGAAGGATCCATATGTCAACCCTTTTTACCTGACCACATAGCGGAGTTTCCTTGGATCACTTGCAGATAGAGAGGGAAGTTGAAAACAAATGCAAACATACAAGTTCCAAACATCCAATCCGTAAGTAGAGTTGCTACAATAGATTGATTTTTGAAGAGTCGTGGAGGAAGGATAGGGTTATGAGCAAACTTGCATTCGATGACGATAAACCCGCAACAAAAGACAACGGAGAGGACGAGAGGGACAAGCACCTCGATGGATTGCCAAGGGTACATGCTGCCTCCAAAATTCAAGGCCAGTAAAAATAGAGTGACCGAGGGAATGAGGAGTAGGATGCCTGATCTCAAATAAAAGGGGTTGAGTGTTTTTTTCTACCTGAAAGCTCCCTTCACTTACCAGCATAGTCGATGCTTTTTGGTGTATCCATATCATACTTATCTTTGGATGGCGAATCATAGAAGAAGATTAAAAGGAAAAGAGAAAGGCAGCATATAGGTATACTATGAAAGAAAGGAGAGAAAAAGTGGTCAGAATGGTTTTTTAATCGAGATACAGACCGAGATGTCAAACTCTTCTCGCATTCATGCAAAAATGGACATTCAAACTCCGCTCATATTGCATGATTTTTTTCACTTACTTGATATAAAAGCACCATCGCCAACTGAGAAAGTCTGTGAAACCTCCCTGTGTGTGTGTGTGTGCGTAATAAGTAAGTCAGCGTTAAGAGTTCTCTTCGAAGACAGATACCCACCCCGACAAGCGGCCCGAAGATGCTTGCCATTGCATACACCGCATTGATAAGCCTACAATGAACGACCTAGTGTTAGTTTTCAAACGCATTCAAACTACATATTACCCATGGTAGCTACCACGCTTGTCGAGCGGTGCCATTTCCGAGATAATGACGAAAACTGCCGAGTAAATTGCAGAAGCGCCGATCCCGGCAATCGAACGGCAGATAATCAACATGATCATACTCTATTAGCTTCGGTCAATAATGAGCTCCATCCCTCCCTCATTTGATTTTCTTTTCACATACGGAGGCCACTCCACAGAGCACAGATCCTACCAAGAAGAACCCGATCCCGGCAAGCAAGGTACATTTTCTGCCAAAAATATCGTTACAAGACCCAAACAGGGGTACTGGTCAGAGGGAGAGGGGTTAGCTTTTGATACTTCCGAAAGCGGACTTACAAAAGGCACCGTAGGCAAGGTTGTAGGCATTAGCGACCCATAAAGCAATGGTGAACTCGTTGAAATCTGATCCGATCCGTGGTAAGCTGGTACTGACAATTGTGCTAGGGATACGACGTTTCATAAGCACATTTTCTTACGGCCCTCCCCTCTCCACCTTACCCATCCAAAGCGCTCAAAAACAATGAGGCTTGCAGTGCCAGAAGAATGAGTCCTCGTTTATACTTTACCCGACGAATAGGTTTGTTGTCCGAATCTGTGGTCGAAATAGGTGGCATCGAATACTTGTTGTAGTGCTCAAGGGATACCGAATGAAGAAGAAAGGTATAAGGAAAGAAGGAAGGGTGATTTTTTGGGAGGAGATAGAGAGAGGGGGATTGTTAATGTCGATCAGATGATGCATAAGGACTATTCGTGACGGCCCATTGACTCTATGAGCATTACAGTATAATGCGGTTGAATGGAAGGGTACCAGTTCGTACAGCCATCCTTGCACAGCCCTTTGGATGTCCATAATTCATCAATGTTTCCTTTTTGGGGAAGGGGGTGCTAAATCTGCAGGCAGTTATGGAGATCAGGGGGAGTGTTTCAGGGGCACGGATGCATGAATGTCGGAGTTTAAACAAATGAGTAAAGTGTTTTCTTGGAAATGTAGACGAAGGCGAAAGGTCAGAGCACTGCGTGCAGCCAATACGTAATGGGCTACGTATTAGTTTCACTCGGTAAAGAAAGTCAGAGGAGTGCATCAAAGTTCATTCAATCAGTTGGAATCTTCGCTGTTGGAGCGAATCAGTGCGATCGTTTAGCTGGATAGCGTAGCAGAAGGAATCTATGTTACATGGAAGGGACTGCCACATTGATTTGCCCTGTACAGTACTTCAAAAGTGGGGGACAAAGAAGGATGCCTGTTGCACGACAGAAACTCAGTTCCCTTGCTCAAGGAATGTCCTAGAAATAGGGATTCCGCTGTAAGGAGCACCGTAAAGCTGTGAAGGTGAGTTCATGCAAACTTTATTGACTGGATAAGGCTTTGTGGATGGAGCGACGATTCAATTATTCACACCACGCCATTCAAGCCCTATTGATATTTCCAACTCCGCCTGTAGAAAAAGGACAGAGGACTTCCTTGGAAAAAGTTGGGTTTTTTTTGCATCTCTTTTTTCTTCCAAACTGAATTGACAATCTGCCTTCCAATTTGACATGCATCTAGATGTGCTTCTTATCTATCGATTGATATTTAGATCGCATGTTTCACTTGGATATACTGCTACTTTTGGTATCACTCCAATCAGTCGCTTTTTTAGAGCTTATTTGAGCGCTCACAAATCCATTGAACATCCAAATGCATGTTTCTTGGCACCAATCAATAGCTACAAAATGCAATGTGTTGCCTGTAAAATTTGAAAATGGATTGTCTATCTCTATTTTCAGAAATAAATGATTCTTTCCCAAAAAATGGATCTCAAATTTTCAAATTTTCAAATTTTCAAATTTTCGATCGAATTCTCAAATTTTTTAAACCCGCCGAAAAGTCAACCGTTGGGTGCTAAACGTAAGCCTGGGGCATGAGACCACACAAAAGCCGGCTAAAAGTCAAGGCTGAGGCCAGCAGACGGTTGAAAAGCCACCTACAAAGCCGCCTAACTCCAGGCCCATAGGGCTAAACTCAAGCTTGTAGGGCTAAACTCAAGCTTGTAGGGCTAAACTCAAGCCTGTTGGGCTAAACTCAAACCTGAGGCCAGCAGACGGTTGAAAATCCGCCCACAAATCCGCCCAACTCCTGGCCCGTAGGGCTAAACTCATGCCCAAAGGGCTATACTCAAGCCCACCAGGCTAAATTCATGCCTACAGGGCTAAACTCAAGCCTGTAGATTTTCATACTCCGACTTTTGAAAAGAGACCCCTTGGAAAAAGTCCAACTTTTCTTGGATGTCTTTTTTCTTGTAAACAGGATAGACAGCCTACCTTCAAATTTGGCATGGAAATAGATGCGCTTGCTATCTATTGATTGATAGCAGGAAAGGTGTGTTTACTTGGTTTAATTGCCATTTTTAATACCACTTCAATCAGTCGCTCTTTGGGGCTCCTTGTAGCGTTCACGGGTGTATAAGACATAGAAATGCATGGTTCTAGGTATCATTTGATATATATGCATCGCATCATGTTGCCTTTAAAATTTGACGGTGGGTTGTCAAGTTTACATTTAAAAAAAGTTCAAATTTTCGTAAGGTGTCGGTTCTCATTGTCCGCAAAATTCAGGATACGCCTTATGTGCGCTGTCGAAGTTTGAAGTTCATACACCCAATCTCTTTATTGATGCTTGAGCAGATCAAAGCGAGGCATAAAACAAGACAACAATGTTATATTTATTAAGGTGACATGATAAATGTCATCATAAACTATTCAAGTAACCAATCTAAATGACTATGCGGAAGTCTTGATGGTAGCTGCGGAATCGGTATGACGATCTCTTGATGATTTGTCGCCCTGTCTTGTGGGGTTTGATCCCACTCCAGAAGTATCCATGGAATTGTCTACCTGTTCAACTTGCGGTATTTCTATCACCTCGGAGTTTACATTGATAGGATTTGCCTTTGCGATAAGCTTTCCAGGGTTTTTAAGGTCGTAGTGTTTGACAAAAAGAGAGCTGATGAAGCCTACAAAGTAAATGTCAGAGACAGGTGACTGTATCTTTCTATAGAGTAAATAGGTACGCTTACCTATTGATGTTAGGGGAATCATAGTATACCATATCATACGAAGTACATCTGCATAGACTTGTAAAGTGGCGGCTTTGTACTGATCAGGCAACCCATCACGCACAAAAAGAGAAGAGCTGATCACAGGTTCGATGTATTCAGGAGGAAGTATGGAGGGCAAGCGATTCTGGAGACCAGTGTTGAGGACACTATTTGCGATAGCAATGCCGAAAGAAGCTCCACTAGATCAACACACCAATCAGGAGACGAGAGACGGCCAGGTTAATAAGTTGAAGATCTTTAGTAGCTTTCCTTACTTACAGTAGCCTACAGAAATGTCCAAAGCCATTGGCAACAGCTATACGATGTAAAAATGTTAGTTAAAACTTTACATATGCAGTACTTACAGATGTGCTTGGGTTCAATTGATGATATAATGGCGATTGCAGTTGCTGGGAATACGATCCCCAATCCGCATCCACCAAAAAAAGTGATCCCAAAGATTTCGGCATACGATGTATCGACTCCAAAAAGACTAATGAGACCGACATGGAGTATAATGATAATCATGCCAGTCCAAAGACTAGCGTTTCAAAGTTAATGAAGGTACAGTGTGCCCTATCTATCCTGCCCCTTTGCTTTGTTCACCAATGATCACTTACTATGGACGATAGCACATGGTCTTGCCCGTCAATGGTCCAGTGGAAACGGATGTAACAACTGTAGCGATCCGCATTGGCATAAGATGAATACCTAAAGGGAGAAGTTAGTAAGGGAATTTTGATTACTTGTTCACTGCTTTAGTTGGTAGTCTTTACTTGATAATTCGGTAGAATCACCTTTGACGACTTGGAGATAAAGCGGAAGATAGTATAGTACAGTAAAGAGATTGGCACCAAAGGTAGCATTCGAAATGCACACCATCATAAGACTTCGGTTACGGATTAAGTGGGGCGACAGTATCGGATCTACGGCAAACTTCCATTCAATCACGCCGAACACCGCAATCAACACAATCGAGAGCACCAATGGGACAACCACCGACACTGAGTTCCATGTATTGGTCATGCCACCAAAGTTCAAGGCCAATATTAAGAGTATGGCGGCGGTAAGGATGGTGCTTATCCCTAAGATTGCATTATGGTGAAGTAGTAAAGGTTAGCATTATTGATTGCTTCCTTCTTCCAAACATACCAGCATAGTCAATCCTTTTCAACTTGGCTTTGAATGATGAATTGGATGTAGGTGGATCAAAAAGGAGTATCACAAGTATCAATGAAACCCCACCAATGGGTAAACTGAAAGACGACAGAAAGAAAGGCAAAAATGATTGTCAGTTTCCCCGCTCCCCTGATATGTAAAATATTCAATCTCCGACACGGCACAGCTTGTCTGCCATTCCTTACTTGATATAAAACATCCATCGCCATGATATGTTATCAGAAAGGGCAGCCTATCAATTTGGAATGATCTTAGTATGAGCCAAGGTGCTCTACGTGATTATGCCCCCTGCTTGAGATGAGCAGATTACGCCTACTTACCCCTATGTAGGGTCCAAAAACGCTTGAAAGTGCATAAACGCCGTTCAGAATTCTAAGACAGGATACCAACTCCTTCATTGTTAATCATTAGGTTGCAACTTGGCGTTTTTTTTTTCCTACCCCTGGCTAATGCCACGATGTTCGATGGTTCCCAACTCGTAGACAGAGACAGTTACCGCCGAGAATATGCCTGCGGATCCAATTCCTGTAACGGCCCTGGAAAGAACGAGCATCAACAAGCTCTATGTGTACGAAGAATGGGCAAGAAATGAGAAAACTTCAAGATCTTCGATGCTTTGTTACCGTTGAAACGCCGCTAAGAAGGGATCCCACAAGGAAAATGCATACTGCAGTGATCAACGACTTTTTACGCCCGAATATATCATTGAATTTTGAAAACAACAGCTCTAATACGAATGATGAAATGATTTGAAGAATGGACGTTCTCATGACACACACCGTGGTCCCATCTTCACTTGCCCTGTCGAAAAACCGGATAACCAGTTTTCAAACGCCGACAGCATGAGAAGATGGGGGTGCATGAATGAACGTCCAATCAATTTTCAAGGATTTGTTAACTGGAAACCATGAGAACTTTGGATGAGATTGTAGCTGACTTACGAAAAACATCATATGTGAGGATATATGCATTGATCACCCATGAAATTGACGCAAATGCGTTGAAATCAGCACCAATTACAGTCAAAGTGGTACTAACGATGGTGCTATACAATGAACAGAGGGCAAAAATCTTTCAGTCACCATTTCCACAATATTACGCTATCTTACTCGACTGACTTACAGATCCATGAGGCACAAAAAGTGCACTAAAAGAAGGGCCAGTAGAGTAGCGCTCTTCTTGCTCTTTTTGAGACAATGGACGGCTACTTCTTTCCCTTCGTGTTCTTTAGAAGGTGGGGGATGAGTCACATCAATGCCGAGGCACTTCAGATTTTCACTTTCGCTAGTGATTTCAGTCTTGTCAATTGACTCAGCTGCATGGGAGGGCGACCCTTCTTCAATTTCCTCTCTATTCATTGTATACTACTAAACGAAGGTAAGGGGAAGTTGGGACAACAAAGAAGCGGATCACAATTAGCTTAAGTAGCTTTCAATTTCCTGGGATCTGCAGCCAATAGGTGGTGAATTCCAAATTTTGCCAGGGAGGAAATCCAGGGCTTGAAACTCCGCTTGTCCTGCATTTCTTGTACTGTACCACTCATGTAGCTTAAACGACAACGAGAATCGAACTAAAAAGTGGTTCACAGAGAAAAGACTGTCCATATAATAGGAATGACGCTATTTTATTGATGTTCGATATAGTTTGAGATAATACACCAGGCATAATGATGCTACCAGCGTGGTCTAAGTTAGATTAGTATAGCTATTCTAAGAAGGAACATGATTGCATTAGGCCACTTGCGCCCCTCCGGATTTCAAACGCCGCAGGGCTACAAGAATCGTTTTTCGTTAATCCTAATCCCCATTCTTTGCTTCTTCTTTGCTTCTTCAGAGCTTTTATTTTTTCCATCGACATTATCACCGCAGTACCAACGGTAACGACCACGACGGAAGACGTATAACCCCATTCAGTCAATAAAACATACTTGAAAACATCTCCATGACTTACTCTTTTAATCATGTTCTAGTTGTCTTGGATTGTTCCACTTGAGAGTTTGAAAAAGGTGTGAAATACAGTGGGTAGGCGGCCTTTGAACGCATTTGACTTTCTTACAAACTTTTCGATTTCCAGCTGCAAATTTTGTGACAAATCGCCCTATCTCTCAAAACTGAAATAAATAACCTATCTTCAAATTCCACATGGAGCATAATGAAATGTATATCTATCGGAGGATACAAAACTTGAAGTATCTTGATGTTGTATGCTTCTCTGAACACCACATTAAGCCCCCAAAACAGCGACTAATTCCAGTGGCCCTAAAGCCGGTAATTTCTCAACCGAAACCCTCCGGTCTTAGCATCACTCAGTAGATATGAACTGCTACCTTTTTGATGTAAAATTTGAGGTATGGTTTGTAATCCATTTTACGAGAAAATCCCATGTCCTATGAAAAGTGACGCTTTCCATAGGGCATGGTCCATCCTTTTTTTTTTTTT
>LT554730.1:65225-78048 GCA_900079185.1 Absidia glauca
ATACCACCGTGAACTCCAAGAGTAGTCCTCAAAAAGCGAATGACTGGAGTGGTATCAAAAAAGACAATTGACTCACGGAAACCAGACTTTCCTAATACCATTTGATAGATAAAAAGCACCTCCAGCTCCATGTCAAATTTGATGGTGGGTTGTCTATACCGTTTGCAAGAAAATTGAGATCTAAAAAAAGTGGGACTTTTTCCAAAGGGATGGTCTGCCCTTTTTTTTGGCGGGGAGAAATCTATCATAGCTGACCCTTTGCCAATCAAGAAGAACACCGCCCGAGCGTAGCGTAGAGAGCGGTAAGAGATAATCTTTCTATAGCTATTAAGATTGAAAGGTTTCTACGGATCCAAAGTAACCAACTACTTTTTGGGATCTATGCTCCGACACTTTTCGAACTTTTTTAAAAATGTAAACTTTTGATCCTCTATTTTTGGTAAAGAGTTGCCTATTTCTCGAAACCGATATGGACAATCCACCGTCAAATTTTACATGCAACAAATTGCAATGCTTGGCTATCGAATGATACCTATAAACATGCATTTGTATGTCCAATGGGTCCGCGCACGCTACCAAGAAGCCTTAAAAAAGCGACTGATTGGAGTGGTACCAAAATTGGCAGTATATCCAAGTAAACCATGCGTTCTAGATATCAATCGATAGATGAGAAGCACATATAAGTCCATGTTGAATTTGAAAGCAGGTTGTCTATTCCAGAAAAGTGAGATGCAAAAAATTGTAACTTTTTCCAAAGGGGTTCCCTGTCCTTTTTCCGAATGGCGGGGCTTGAAATGTTTTTGAAAATTGGAACTTTTTTGAAATACTTTTGACCCCCTTTTTTTGTAAAGATTTGCTTTTTTCTCAGGAATGATATAGACAACCCATCGTCAAAGTTTACATGCCCCAAGATACAGTACATATCTATCGACTGATACCGAGAAACAAGCACTTTCATGTCGTATGCATCCTTGAAAGCAAAAAAAAGACCGAAAAAAGCGACTGATCGGAGTGGTTTCAAAAGAGAGAGTTCACTCAAGGAAACCCAACGTTCTTGGTATCAGTCGATATATAAAAAGCACCTCTGGATCTATGTTAAATTTGATGGTGGATTGTCTATCCCTCTCGCAAGAAAATTGAGATCTAAAAAAAGTGAGACTTTTTCCAAGGGGATGGTCTGCCTTTTTTTGAATGACGGGGTTCAAACAATTAAATCTTTGCTCTACAGAGAGTCCAAACGATTACTACCAACGGACCGCAAAAACGATCACTGTCGACGCAAAGCCCAAACGATCACAGTCGACGCAGAGTCCAAATTTATTGATGTCAATGCAGAGCCCAAATCTATGACTATCAACGCACCAGGGGTGGGAGGGGAGGGGGAAGGAGCCCGAGCTTGCGAAGAGGCGCGTGGGAAGAAAAAAGTGATGGAGAAGCAAAGAAGAAGCAAAAAAAAAAAAAAAGAAAGATTGACGGAGAAAGTGATTCTCTGTAGCAAGGAGCGGAGGTGGAAACGCATCGGGGCTACAAATCACCCGGTGCGCCAAGGGATACGGTGGAGGTATAGCAGTACTTTCACTTTATTGAGCTGTATATATGGAAGATTGATGATGATGATTGCAATATTAAGGCTAGACTAAACTAATGACACTATACTTTCTATCTATCTGGGAGTATATAGATAGCAGAATAACAATGGATGGATTCTTGTACAGTAAAAGATTAAGAGCAACGTTGGTGACGAGGAAGTTGTGGGTATTTAGCTGATGTTTGGCCACATTATTATGTTGTTTGTACACTTGACACACCTGTAGAATTCGTCTAGTGCTCTAAAGGACGTATATTCACCACCTCTGTTTCCAGGTCGAGGGACGCCTGCTTGCTATTCGATTGCCCTGGGCGTGTGATGCTATAAGATTGGACAAAGCCTGATGCAATGAGACCTAAGAACGCCAAATAAATCCTCCACCCCAGGAGTTGAGTTAGCATCAATTCCGCATATCTATCAGCAACTAGTAGCTCTTACCTAACACCGTCAAAGGGGTTACAGCGTACCAGATCACTCCAAGTGAATCGGCATAAACTTTCAACGTGGCTGCTTGGTATTGTTTAGGGAGCCCATCGTGTATAAAAAGAGTGGACTTGATGACAGGTTGTATGTATTCAGGAGGAAGTACCGAGGGTAAGAGATTTGTAAGACATGAGTTGAGGATGGTGTTGGCTATGGCAATACCGACAGATCCTCCACTAGATTAATCGATCAATGGTATAAAATTGAGGTGAGCATACTTTTTCCTTGCCCCAGTCGTCAAATGTTTTCCTTTTACATTAGCCTACTAAAGTCACCGAGCCCAGAGACAATTGCTATAGAAGCCATAAAGTTAGACCACTGTTTTGTAAGCAATTCACTTACAAAGATCTTCGCCTTCCACGGATGATATAAGCGAGATGATGGTCGACGAAAACAAGAGCCCCGATCCGAATCCACTAAGAAGGGTGATCCCATAGAATTCCGAGAGAGGCGTATCAGTCTTGAGCAGACAGAAAAGGCCAACACCAATTGTGATGAAAAGCATGCCCATCCAGATACTAAATGTAAGAGATTGATGAAAGATGAAGTGTCAGCAAGGCATACATAACAGGGAAGTTCAGATGCATCATTCGTCCTATCTTGCTGTCATTTAATGATTACTTACAACGGTCGATAAAATCCTGTCGCGGCAATCACATAACCAGTTGATATGGCTGCAAAAGCCACTCCCACCTGCTGTATAAAGACGTGGATACCTAAAGTAAAAGTGAGAAGACAACATATGTAATGATTGGTTTCTTACCTGACCATAAGGCAGTATCCCCTTTTACGACCTGGAGATAAATCGGGAGGAAGTATATAGTGACAAAATAGTTGATGCCCAGTATCCAGTTGAGAAAAGTAATGGCCAAGACACTTTGGTTTCGAAAGAGATGAGGAGGCAGGACCGGATCGGTTGCATGTTTGCATTCAATTACTACAAAAACGGCAAGCAAAACAGCTGAGAGGACAATTAAGGCAATTACTGAGACGGAGCCCCAGGCATTCGATTCACCACCTAAGCTCATTGCAATCAAAAAGAGGATTGTAGCAACAATGATAGTGCATATGCCTACGGTTGCATAAAAAAGGAAGGTCGATCGTTAGCTCGAATGAATTCCTTCTTCTGTCTAACTTACCAGCATAATCGATCCTTTTCAACTTCTCCGTAAATGATGTCTTCGGTGTAGGTAGATCAAGGAGAAAGAGGAGCAGAATCAACGAAACGCCGCCAATGGGTAAACTATAAGAAAGAGAAAGAGAAAGATTAGAATGATTTGGGGCATTCTTATCCACTGAAATGTGAAATGTTGAAACTCCGCCGGTTCTTGTGTCACCTTTACTTGATGTAAAAAACCCATCGCCAAGACCCATTGTCTGAAAAGGCACCCTATGTAATGTGAATTTTAAAAAGAGAGCTTGAAACGGATTCAATCTTTTTATGAGGAAGGGTAACGCACACCGACCCACACACTTACTCCAATAAGTGGTCCCAAAATGCCGGCGACTGCGTAAACAGAAGATATGATCCTATAGCCTCAATCCATTAGCATGATGGTGCAACCCATCCAGTAGTGAAACTCTCTCTTACCCTTGATAGACACCTCGTTTTTCCACAGGAGCCATTTCATACACAATGACAGTGACAGCCGACAAAATGCCTGCTGCACCGATACCAGTAATGGCTCTACACAAGATAAGCATTACCATGCTCTAAAGTTGTGAAAAAAAAAAAAGCAAAGGGACAGATGAGGATTTCTGACATTTCCAACTCGACTCTCTTTACCGTTGATATGCCGCAAAGAAGTGATCCGACCAAAAAGAAGCAAACCGCCGTAGTCAACGACCATTTCCGACCAAAGATGTCATTGAATTTCGAGAACAGGGGCTCTAAATCATGCAAAGGAGATTGTCGGAGTTAGATTTGCAGATCATGACATGGTGCGGGGCGGTAGCCTTACGGAATGCAGCTAACGTCAGAAGGTAACTATCCGCAACCCATGAAATCAAGGTGAACTCATCAAAGTCAGAGCCGATGTGGGTCAGACATGTACTGATAATGGTACTAAAGGATGAAAAAAAGAGGTTGGTACATTCTCCCCGTTATACTGTACTTACTTATCCAAGGTACTTAGAAAGAAGGCCCCCTGAAGAGCTAGTAGGGTAATGACCTTGATCCACATCTTATCATGTCGCTTAGCCTTTTCATCAGAGTCTGGTGCTTCTTGAACGAATGATGTATTGGTTGAAATGCATTTCTCTTGGATTTGGGGTGGCAATTCCGTCCGTGGTCTCAGGACCGTATCATCAGAAAGAACAGTAGAAGCTGAATATGAACCTGATCTATTCATTTTGCTGAAGAAAATTTACTAAAGAAAAGGGAAAAAAAGGATAGCGTTCATCTGCTCTGTAAAAATGATGAAATGATAGGCGTTTCTAAATTACACGGGACGAAGCATGACTTTTCAGGAGTACTGCACTACAAAGCTCACAGATAATTCCAGGGGAATCTAAAGAGCCAACCAGTAGACCTTTCTCCACAAATACTATCTATACAAAGGAATGGTTCCAATGTATTACTATCGAACATGAATTGAGGTTCCCATACGGACAAAGCGACGGTTGTATTCTCGCCACCGAAGCTATAATGTCGTTCATGCAATTATTTCAAACTCCGATTTTGACCCGGGGCTTCCTGCATACCCATTCAGGAGAGCATCCTAACCTCACACTGCACAGTACGATAGTTCAGCGTAGTGATAAAATCTTATTATTTGAGCTATACATACCACTACATGCATACTGTAGCCTAAAGTTGGAGGAAGGTGATAGTCTTCGGATATCCCACTCCCTAAATTGACCGAGACAATAAACCCGACCCAGATCCTTCCTCAATTTTTTCAACACTGAATTTCCTCTTGCACATATTAGTCGCTGATAGTAAAAAGAGCTGATTGACTAGTGTCTTTCAACATTTGAGCTTTGCTACCGAGTGCTATGATAGTCCCATGTCCGCCAACTCGATGACCCGAGCAGCCAGCGAAGAGGATATACATTTACTTTTTGCGGCGTTATATGCTCAAGGAGTGAGCATATTGTGATTTTCATGACGCTCATGTGCCAGTAACCATGATTTAGTTTGCAGACACGGCCATCTTAATAGCCCGCCTGAGATGCGTAGAAATTTCAAACGCCGATTCATGCAGGGGTGCGTATCCTAAATTTTGCGGACAATAAGGACTTAAATGGCGGGGGACTCAATTGAAATAAAGGTAAACCGCCCCGCCAGACACAGGAATGGCCTCACTCTTCTCCTGGTATCAGTTCCAGCGAGAAGACGCAAATCAATTGCGGTTCATCAGTTCGTATGACGGATATCGTGTGTTTGAACCGGGATCAAATACGATGCCAAGACCGAGGAACAACACAACGATGAAGGGCATATCTCACCAGCCTTCCGAGAGAAATGATGCAATCAGTCGCAGGCTTCCCCACCAATGGTCGATCCTTCAATCATGTATGTGCCACCCTAACCCACCTGCCAGCCTCTACAAGAAGTTGTTCCCGGCGATCAAAGAATGGCATGACCGACTGACGGCAAAAGAACTCAGTCCTGACAACAACGATCCTATTTAACGTACCGTCGCTGCAAATGCCTTTGCACAGGTAATCATGATGCTCAGGAAGACTTTCATACAAGACTCGGTGCTCATGATGGAACTCCACCCCTGCCATCCCATTTGGCAACATTCAATCTTCTCTGATTCAGCCTACTTGTCATTCAAAAGGTGAGTCAACATCATATCATTAGAATGTAGTAGTTTGCTCACTCTGATATGTTAGGGATCTACTGCAAATTGAAGCTCAGGAACACACTCCTCTAACGATGTGTGCCTATGCACTCTAGATTTCAAACCCCGACTTGGCTATTTAAGTTTTTTTCTGCCCGTCCTTTAATTTTGCTCCTTCTTCCCCTCGTCATTCCTTTTTTGCTTCCATTGTCATTCTCTTTACTTCACGACGACAAGCGAACGAACGAACGACCAACGAACGACCTAACGGTAACTCTCCCCTTCTCACCTCAAATTCATCTTTTGCTTACCATTACTAACTTTTTGCCTTTTGCATCGTTCCCCCTTCTTTTGACACTAGATCGACTACGACGATGACGACGAAGATAAAGACGACGACGATGCTAATGGCGACTCCACCACTGCTTCATGTCGCTTAAAAAGGCACTTTTAAAATTTTTCAATGTAAAAAACATGGGGAAACCCTCGCAATTTTTTTTTAGGTGCGCTCATCTTGTCCATAGTAGATTACCTAGCCATCGTATCGAAAAACAGCACTATCCCTTGGCCCATTCCCAACACCTACTACTATTGATAATTTGGATAACACTGGTTTGCTTTCCTCCTCCCGTTTCCTTAGCTCATTACACTAGATTAGTCGCTCCATGACGGGCTTTGCATTCATTGCCATTCACTAGGACTTGTAGCTTAAGCATAGTTCAATTCAGTCAATAAAACCCCTACTCAAACCCAACTCCATGACTTTGTTTTTTTTTGCATAAGCTCCAGTGATCCTAAAGACTTGGTATGTAGCGGTACAAATCACCCCATCCTTTTTTTTTTAATGCGGCGTTTGAAAAATTCGGCAGTTTTTTTGTTTTCTAAACTGGAGGGTGTCTGGAACACAGGGCGCTTGTGTTGATATGGTTCAAGAGGCAAACTGACCAAGTTTGAAAAGTGATATTCGTTTATTAATACACTTGACGCAGAGTGTTTATTTTAGACAGAATCTAAGTACGCCCAGAGAAACAACATCGGAATCTCGGCCCCTTCTTTCAAGTTTGGTCCTGAGAAACGAGAAGGTATTCATGGAAATGGTTTCAAGTAAGTTTTATTGAGTGGATAAAACCAAGTTTAAGCTATATGGGGGGGGGGCTGCGAAGGTATGTACGTATAAGACTTGGAATGACTAACCTAATGTCATGACTAAGAGATTTAGGAAGGGAAGAGCTGATTGGCGGTGCAAAAAGTGTCAATGGAAGCGGACAAGGTGTAATAGGCGAAGGAGTAATGATGTTTAGCGGTGCAAAGGGAAGAGAATCTACAATGGAATGGGAGTGCATCCAAAAAAATTGAGAGGCTTTTCCCTTGTATTTTGTAATCCCTTGAGCCCAATCCCTGATCTAACCACAGGTTCATCCAGTCCTGGTGCCAGAGAGCCTATATCCGTTGTCATCCCATTCGCTCATCTAAGAAAAAAAGGAGCAATGATCCAAAAGGCACATGTTAGTCAGGGTAAAACAAAGATGGACAAGACCGTGAGGAGAAAGTTACCCTGCCTTCGTCGTTCAAGGTCGTTGTATAGCGAGTGAGTCATTCGTGATGTAGTGCTAATGTCGATGGAAATTAAAAAAATGATGAAGAAGCAAAGAAGAAGCAAAAAAAAGGATTGACAAAAATTTATCTTTTGGAGCCAAATCGGAGGTTAAATCTTTGGCTGGTAGGGATAATGAGGCCGCCCAGCAGAATCTGCCGCATGTACCCCGAGCCACCATCGAAAATAAGACAGCAGGGCAATCCTCCTGTGGGTATGATTATACATATCATTGGTTTGTTTTGAAGGGAGGATGTTAGAGAAACACAGTGATTCTATGCGTAGGATTTAAAAGACAAAGAGTAGAGGCAAAAAGTGAGTCTATTGATTGGGTCTTGGATGCATAATGAGTGACATATGGGGCTTCCGTTGCCAGCCAAGGAGTGAATGATAAAGATCACGATGACAAGTACAAGATGTGAATGAGGATTCCTTTTATTGATGTTTGGCTGTAGAAAGGGGAGGAAGGTCAAGATGACTTGTATACAAAAAGAAGAATGATGATATAGTATTAACACTGAGTTGGAATGATAGAAGACTATTAACTACAATGATGAGAGTAATGAATAAAACACATTGAATGAGAGTGCGCATAAATACATGTGCCCAGGAGCCATACTTTTCACGCTGCAGGCTTGGAGGGAGGATCGGCTTCGTCGATTTTAGATGAGCCTTTTACAGAAGGACTCACGTCCACCACGACTTCATCAACGGGATCCGATTCCTTTTGGTCGCTTACTGGATTTTCCTTCTTCTGTCCAGGTCGTCGAAGGTTGTAGTGCTTAACAAAGGCCGAGCTAATCATACCTAAGACACAGAACAAGGAAAAGGTTAGGTCAGGGGAGTTTTTAAAGGGTCAACCTGCTTACCTAAGGCCGTTAAGGGAATCATGATGTACCAGATCATGCGAAGTGAATCAACGTATGCTTGTAAAGTAGCGGCTTGGTATTCAGCAGGTAGTCCATCACGCACAAAGAGAGAAGACTTGATTACGGGTTCGACGTATTGAGGAGGAAGGATCGTAGGTAATCGCTCGGCAAGACCAGAGTTCAAAATACTACTAGCAATAGCAATGCCTACTGCCGCCCCACTAGAATGAAAATGAGCATGTTTTAGTGCTTATCCCGTTCGGTTATTTGAGCTGTGGACTTACAGTAAGCGAGTAAAGTTACCAAGGCCAGTGACAACGGCTGTCAAGAGTAAAATTAAGATCGTCAGTGTCCATGGCAAAATCAACCATTCTTACCCACTCCATTGCACTTACAAATATCCTTGGGTTCGACTGCGGCTTGTAAAGAGATGATTGTTGAGGAAAACATACAGCCCATTCCGAGACCACCGACCACTGTGATACCATAGACTTTGGAGAAGTCAGTATCTACATCAAACAGACTGACAAGCCCGACATGGAGAGTGAGAATGGCTGCACCCGCCCAGATTCTAAAAATGAGAGAAGTGTGAGTAAATCTGGTAGGGATTCCACATTCCAAGACTATCAAACAAACTTACAAGGGGCGATAGGATCCAGTCTTTGTAATCAAAAAACCAGCGCCGGTAGATCCAAAACAGATGACCATTTGCATGGGAATGAGACGAATACCTAAAACCAAAAAGCATATCAGCACCGTACTGTGCAATACCCAGTCTATTTGCTGTTGATCTAATCTTACCTGACCACATGGCCGAATCACCTTTGACAACTTGGAAATAGACAGGAAGGTAGTAGACCAAAGCGAAAAAGTTGACCCCAAAGAAAAAGTTGGTGATTAAGGTGCTGGAAACCGATCGATTCTTGAATAGGCGAGGAGGTAAAATGGGTTCCCGAGCAAACTTGGATTCGACCACGACAAAAAGAGCAACCAAAACAAACGTAAACACCAAAGGGACAATCACTGCCGCTGATTTCCACGGAAAGATTTCGCCACCGAAGTTCAACGCCAACAGAAACAAAATGGCTGCAACCAAAATGATGAAGGTGCCTATCCAAAAACATGATACCAATCGGTGTTTAGAGGTGACGAAGTAATCTGTGGACTGGCTGGCTTACCAACATAATCAATACGTTTCAGCTTGTCAGCAAACGACGTTTTCTGTGTGGGTAAGTCAAGGAAGAGAACCAAAAGGAGCAAGGCAACACCCCCAATTGGTAAACTACAAAAAGTAAAGTAAAGAGGGAAGAGAAGTTGTTAGAATTATCAGCCCCCCTTTAAACCCCTCTTAAGCGAGCCCGCCTATTATTCACACTCCGCCAATTATTCAGTTCCCGCCCGATCTGATCTGATATGTAGGATCTATGCATTGACATATCCTTCCTATGTGCCCCTTTTCACTTACTTGATATAGAATGACCATCGCCAGGTTAAATGATCCGTGAAGCTTCCCTAAAGATTCAGTTAGTGATGAATGCGAAACGGAATCGGTTTTAGGATATCTTACCCCGATCAGAGGCCCAAACACACTTGCAAGGGCAAAGACAGCGTTGATGAGCCTAACCGAGAAAGAAAAGGATGATCAGGAGAATGATTCGTTCGACTCTAATGGAGAATCACTTACCCCTGGTAGCTCCCACGTTTTTCCAGTGGTACCATTTCGGAGATGATCACAAAGACACCGGAGAAGATACCAGCAGAACCAATCCCAGCAATCGCTCGACAGACGATCAGCATGATCATGCTCTAATACACACACACACACAAAAACATCATTAGTCAAACTCTTGTCACCCCCTTTCTCATGACTTACTGTTGCAACCCCACAAAGTAACGATCCCAACAAAAAGATACAAATCCCAGTAATCAAAGTCCATTTGCGTCCAAAGATATCGGAAAATTTGGCGAACAAAGGTTCTATAGGACAAAGGCTTCAGTTTTTTTCCATGTAGTTCCACCCGAGGGGTTTATACTTACGAAAGGCATCGAATGTCAAAATGTAAGCTGTGGCTACCCAAGAAGCAATGGTGAACTCCTGGAAATCTGAGCCGATACGAGGAAGACAGGTGCTTACAATGGTCCTACCCGGGGCAAAAAAGTCATTGGTCAGACGAAGCATTCCATATCTGTATCACTTACCCATCGAGAGCACCTAAGAAAAGAGCCACTTGGAGTGCCAAAAAGGTCATGCCTCGTTTGAGTTTCCGTTGTCGAAGAGCCTTGTTGTCAAGTTCCGTCGTCGTTTCCTCTTTAATGGTCTTTTCGTCAGGTGTGCTGATAATGGAAGGCGCTACGGAGGGTGTTTTCGTTTCATCCGTCATGACTGTAGAAGATCAAAAAAAGGGGTAAAGAAAATCGAAAGAGAGATGAAAAACTTTTTTTTTCTGATCCGAGTCTTTTTATACAACAGTGTGTGTAACATTTTCATACTCCGTCGCCGGACTTGATTTACCCGAGATCTGAGTTTTGTAAAGAAGAGTTGTGATCAAATAAGTATAAGGGATAGATCAGATTCTTTTTAAGATGAAATACGTTTCAGTTGCTGCCCCTGTAACGGATAGACCATCCACTATTGAAATGCGTAACCCGGAGGAGATAAACTTGGAGGTGCGGCGTATCGGCAAGCTTCTCGTTGTGTGACACATACTTGTGTTCCAATCTTATGTGTTCGTTTTTTGAATCTGGTAACCGGAGCTTGGAATTACTTTTGTGGTTATTTGCCGTAATAGGTGGTTAAAACACCTGTCATTTCTGATCTGTTCCTACATTTCCCCTGAGCCGCAGCGAACTGTGTGTTGGCCTTTCAGCCACATGGTAGGACATTTCAAAACAGAACCTTTGCACTTTGTACGGATGACTCATAAGAGCCCGCCATGTGTCAGAGGTTCGAAATTGACTCTGTAGAGGGAAAAACCGAAGCCCTCTCCAGCAGAAGTCCCCCCTCATTCTCCCTGCCAGCAAAACGTCTAAACTCCGATTCTTCCTGCTGCATAGGCTTGGCTTTGATTTTGTATACGATGTGGATTTCACTCGATGCCTATTGAGCACCATGTGTTCCTGGCATCCTCCAGTTCAGAAAACCAAAATGCCCCCGAATTTATCAAACCCCGCCCGCCCTGAGTATTTCCCATCCCCGCTTTTTTCAAACACGCATGATATGCGTTGCAATCGGCCAAGTTTTTGTGCATCGGCACATTACAAAGTTTCTGAGATGACTGGAGGATATTCGAAAGTGTGAAGCCATGGTTCAAAGTAGGTTTTATTGACTGAATGAACTTCTGAAAACGCCACCCCGGGGGCGCAAGCTCTGCGTTTGTAGGCAAAGGTTGGATGGTGAGTTTGTAGGTAAAGGTTGGATGATGAGTGGTGTGCTATAGGTTGGATGATGAGTGGTGTGCTATAGGTTGGATGATGAGTGGTGTGCTATAGGTTGGATGATGAGTGGTGTGCTATAGGTTGGATGATGGGTTGTGTGTAACAGTTTTTATGCAGAAGCGTATGTTATTGGATTCAATTTAACCGCCGACGGGGTAGGTGGGACAAAGAAGGGTGCCTGTAACGACTGGAAGAACTTTTGTTTTCGTCAGCTCTGTGTTGATAGTGATCTTTTGTGCACGGACTCATACAACATAAAATGCATGTTTCTGGGTATCAGTCGATAGAGATGCATTGCATTGTGTTGCCTCTTAAATTTGACGGTAGGTTGTCTATCTCGGTTTGAAAAATGAGCACTCTTTACAAAAAAATTGGGGGGTTCAAAATCGATTAGTTTTCAAAAAGCTTGAATTTTAACCCCCGGCATTTGGAGAAAGGACAGGCCAGCCCCTTGGAAAAAGTCTCACTTTTTTTGGATCTCAATTATCTTGCGAACAGGATAGACAACCCACCATCAAATTTAACATAGATTTAGAAGTGCCGTTTATCTATCGACTGATACCAAGAAGGTTGGATTTCCTTGAGTAAATTGGCTTTTTTGATACCACTCCAATCAGTCGCTTTTTGGGGCTTCTTGTAGCGTTCACGGTAGCATACAACACAAAAGTGCTAGTTTCTGGGTGTCGGTCAATAGAGATGCATTGCATGGTGGTGCCTGGGAATTTTGAAGGTAGGTTGTCTGTCTCAGTTCTGAGAAATGAGCAACTCTTTACAAAAACTTGGGGGTTCAAAACTGATCAGTTTCCAAAAAGCTCAAATTTTCAAGCCTTTCAAGCCCCGCCATTTGGAAAAAGTCCCATTTTTTCTTGGACTCGCTTTTTCTTGTCAACGGGATGGACAACCCACCATTAAATATAGCATCGATTCAGAGGTGTTTTTTAGCTATAGACCGATACCAAGAAAGTCGGGGTTTCTCGGGTAAATTGCCTATTTTAATACCACTCCAATCATGCTGGTTTAGCCCTGACATGACTAACGATGGCAGACTCTTTTTTTTTTTTTT
>LT554730.1:86801-101213 GCA_900079185.1 Absidia glauca
TGACATCAAAACGTATAGGTTGACTAAATGTAAATGTATAAAATCTAATCTAAAGGAATCCAATCCACAGGGTTCTTGAGCACTTCCTCCAAATTTTCTTCAGCAGATCCAGGTTCGACTTCATTCATGTATTCCCACCGAGCAGTCAAGGGCAATGACATAAGGATAGCTTCGATACGAGCGCCGGGAGTTTGCAAGCCAAACTTGGTACCACGATCCCACACCAAGTTGAATTCCACATAGCGTCCGCGGCGAATTTGCTGCCAGTCCTTCATTTCCGGGGTAAACTTCATATTCATGCGCTTCTTGACGATCGGCAAATAAGATTGAGTGAATCGATTTCCCATTTCCTTGACAAAGCTGAAGACTTCATCGGCAGGCTTGTCGTCCAGATCATCAAAGAAGATACCACCGATACCACGAGATTCACCACGATGCTTGTTGTAAAAGTACTTGTCGCACCATTGCTTGAAGTTGGCATAGTATTTCTTGTCGTACTTGTCGCAGCCATCCTTGAGTACCTGGTGGAAGTGGATACAGTCGTCTTCAAACAAGTAGCTGGGGGTCAAGTCAGAGCCGCCACCAAACCACCACATTTTAGGGCTGCCATCTTCGTTCTCGATTTCAAAGTACCGGTAGTTCATGTGTACAGTGGGAGCGTTGGGATTACGAGGATGGATCACCAAAGAGATACCAGCAGCAAAGAAGGGCACAGGTCCATCCGCAGAGATATCCTTGCCTCGGTCGTGGCGCATCTGTTCCACCGCCGCCTTGGGGAGTTGACCATACACAATAGAGATGCCAACACCGGCCTTTTCGAAGAGATTGCCATCCTGGAGTACACATGTGATCCCTTCACCACCTTCCTGTCGTTGCCATGTCGTTCGCGTGAATGCCTTGCCATCCAATTGTTCAATGTCGTTCACAATACGGTTCTGCAGACCCTTGACGAATGCTTCCATACGAAGTCGCATAGGATCGCTGTCGGTGATAGGTCCTTCGGTGCGCTACAAACACTTACAATGATGAGTCTCTTTGTTTTTTATGCATCGATGGTTGATTGGTTCAACACCAGTCTTATTCTTCTCTTACCCGCTGTTTATCATCCTTGGCAGCATCGCAGTACGCCTAAAATGTCATATCATAAGATAAAGTGAGTTTTCTTCATTCGTACAGCAGCACTACTTTCATTACCTCGTTAGCGGTAAACACTGACGCCACAGCGGTGGCGGCAACAGCAGCAGCAGCATAGACACCATACTTGGATCGTCTAAAGGATTCATTGGCGCCCGCTGTTTGAGCAGTGGAGTAGAGACGAGGATACCTGTCATGAGTGAGGAGCAGATTAGTACTTTGATAACTCGCATTCCCACGCCTTCAAGTGCAATTACGCTTGGGGTCCACGAGTAAGTAAAGACCGATTGGAAGATCGTACTATACAAAAAAAAGGATGTAGTGATGAGTTAGATGTCCATAGAACCCAAGTCTAGTCCTTGTTGAAACTTACACAATGTAGAAGCAGATCGAAGAGAGCGCGTAATCATGATGGAAGTCAACTTTAAAAGAGAAAGAAAGAGAAGAAAGAGTTGACAACAAAAAAAGAAGACGATGAATAAAAAAGTGCGGGCGGGGTTTGATTTCAAATGGCCCAAAAACAAGGGCCTTGACCAACTTTATTCGGAGTTATAAAAATCACAAATTCATGCTATGATATCAGCCAGCGTGAGAGTTCTTGAAACTGATGCTTTTCACCAACAGCGGTACCTTGATGTATGCGCTCGTAGAGTACAATAGCCCATGAAGTATCAGAGTCGTCTATGGATCCAAGCTGGTGCATCATCTCTTGTTTCATCGTTTCCATTTCAGGCCCATTGCACCAGGCCAGCCAGGCATCTGTCTCTAGCGGGGTGGCTTGAGGTTCATCCCAATAAGCCAGGCTGATATGATCCATGCGTTTCGGTCGAATGTGGACAGACATTGCCTTGTTGATATCGTAAGCACATTGGGTCAGTCGGTCATGAAGGCAAGCAGGCACAGTGACGGGAAGTAGGAGGTGTTTCGAAGACAGTGCCGTGGGGGGTGTTGTCGGGACTAAAAGTGGTGTCAAGCTGGCCGTGGGGAAATCGTTGGTGGAGGTCAATGCCCCGTCATATGCAGCAAGGATAGAGTTAAGCTCCAGCTGACTGTTTACCTTGAAGAAACCTGTCACACTGACATGAGGAGGGTATTTTATCGCAGTCGAGAGGTAAAACCGAGGGGCTGTTTCAAGTAAAAATTGATCCAGGCAGTGTCGTAATGCACAGGTCCGATTTGGCTCAAGGTAGACAATGAGCTCATGCATGTCAAAGGGATGAGATGTGAAAAAGAAGAACAGAAAACTTCCCTATCATGATGGAGTTTGCAATTTCTCATTCTTTCAAACGCCGCCAGTGGCGCACAAAGAACGCACTTGATTCTTGACGCAGGGGTGATTGTGCTGCCCTCTCCATTTTCAACCTCCGCCACAGGTCATAAGAATTACCTTTGGAAAACTTTTGTCCCACTTTTTTCTCCCAAACTGAATGGACAACCTGCGTTCAAATTTGACAAGGAATAAACGTACTTTGTATCTATTGCATGATACCACGAACGCCTGATTTCCTTGAAAGAGTTCACTTTTTGGTACGTATCACTCCAATCGGTCGCTTTTTTTAAAGCGTTCATGGGCCCATTCGGCATCCAAATACACGTTTCTTGGTATCATGCAATAGATACGGAGCACGTCCACATCCTTGTTAAATTTGAATGCAGGTTGTTCATCTCAGTTCTGAGAAATAGATCATTTTTCAGAAGAAGAAAGGGTAGAGCCATCGGGGAATGCTACAGACAGAACCATCCGGACACAACCAACCTGCATATCCTGAATTTTGCTGACAATAAGGACTTACATGGAGTGGGACTCTCTGAGTCCCTGACTTCAGACCCGGTCATAGATGGGACTCAACTTGAAATGAAGAAAAATCCGCCCCTGCCCACACACTCCTCCAACAATGTGTGCCTGTGCACTCTAGAATTCAAACCCCGATTTGACTACAAGAACTTTTTGACGCCTGTCCTTCATTTTTGCTCCTTCTTCCCCTCGTCAATACTTTTTGGTCCACATTGTCATTCTCTTTTTTCCACGACGACAAACGAACGAACGAGCGGACAAACGAACGAACGGTAACTCTCCTCTTCTCACGTCATGCTCATCTTTTGCTTACCATTACTAACATTTTGCCTTTTGCATCGTTCCTCTTTCTTTTGACACTAGATCGGCTACGACGATGACGACGGCAATAGGGACGACGACGATGCTAATGACGGCTCCACCACTGCTTCATGTCGCCCAAAAAGGCTCTTTTTAAAATTTTCAATTGTAAAAAACATGGGGAAACCCTCGCAATTTTTTTTTTAGGTACACTCCCATTCCATTATAGAATCTCATAGTCCAGATTACTAATAAAAGTATACCAATTCTTTGCCTATACCCTTCCGCTACTATCACTGATACTTTTACACAGCTTGGCCGTCTTTGTCCGCCTCCATTTGCTGGGTTATACAGTAGCTTAGTCATTCTCATTATAACCCCTCGCCATTTACACAATAGCTTAACTCCGGCCTCATTCATAGTCTGTACCATAGCCCATCTATCCTATTGTATCAATAAAACTTTGTAGGTATGCGGAGATAGACCTCACGATCATGTACTTGTCATTAGATTCATTACAACTAGTAAATCAATGGTGTTTGAGTTGTCAATGATGAGCTACTCATCTGTAGTTTGGTTTTTATAACGTACATGGTATTGCCATGATAATAGATTTGAGAAAGGTCTTTCGTAGGATGATTCAAGCAGATTTTATTGATGTAATGGGTCTAAAGGGCTATGGTACAGACTATGTTTGACACCGTAGTTAAGCTAACGTGTAACTGACGACGGGTTGTGGCGAGAATGACTAAGCTACTGTAAAAACCTGGCAAATGGAGACGGACAAAGACGGCCAAGCTGTGTAAAAGTATCAGTGATAGTAGCGGAAGGGTATGGGCAAAGAGTTGGTATACTTTTATTAGTAATCTGGACTATGAGATTCTATAATGGAATGGGAGTGTACCTAAAAAAAAAATTGCGAGGGTTTCCCCATGTTTTTTACATTTGAAAATTTTAAAAAGAGCCTTTTTGGGCGACATGAAGCAGTGGTGGGGTCGTCATTAGCATCGTCGTCGTCCCTATTGCCGTCGTCATCGTCGTAGCCGATCTAGTGTCAAAAGAAGGAGGAACGATGCAAAAGGCAAAAAGTTAGTAATGGTAAGCAAAAGATGATCATGACGTGAGAAGAGGAGAGTTACCGTTCGTTCGTTTGTCCACTCGTTCGTTCGTTCGTTCGTTCGTTCGTTCGTTCGTTCGTTTGTCGTCGTGGAAAAAAGAGAATGACAATGTGGAGGCAAAAAGTAATGACGAGGGGAAGAAGGAGCAAAAATGAAGGACAGGCGTCAAAAAGTTCTTGTAGTCAAATCGGGGTTTGAAAGCTAGAGTGCATAGGCACACATTGTTGGAGAAGTGTTATGTTCCTGAGCTTCAATTTGCAGCAGATCCCTAACATATCATAACGTGCATGCTACTACATTCTCATGCTATGATGTGGACTTACCTTTTTAATGACAAATAGGCTGGATCTGTGAAGATTGAATGTTGCCAAATGGGATAGCATGGGTGGAGTTCCATCATGAGCACCGAGTCTTGTATAAAAGTCTTCCTGAACATCATGATCACCTGTACAAATGCATTTTCAGCGATGTTAGGTTGAATAGGATCACCAGGACCGAGTTCTTTCGCCGCCAGTCGGTCATGTCATTCGCCGATCGCCGGGAACAACTTCTTGCAGAGGCTGGTAGGTGGGTTAAGGGCGGTACGTGCAAGATAAAAGAATTGACCATATGTGAGGAAGCCTGTCATTGATCGCACCAATTCTCTTAGAAGGTTGGTGAAATATGGGCCGTTTATCGTTGTGTTGTTCCATTGGCCTTGGCGTCGTATTTGATCCACGTTCGCACACACATTGCCCGCCATACGAGCTAATGAGCCGCAATTGATATGCGTTTTTTTGTTGGACCTGATACCAGGAAAAGAGAGGGCCTTGTCGATTGATTCCCGATGAGAAGAGTAAGACCATTCCTGTGCCTGGCGGGGCGGTTTTACCTTCATTTCGAATCGAGTCCCAGCTATGCCCGGGAATCAAGTCAGGGACTCAGAGAGTCCCCCGCCATATCAGTTCTTATTGTCCGCAAAATTCAGCATACACAGATTGGCTCTGTCCCGGTGGTTCTGTCTATTGCATTCCCTCTAAAATTCCCCTTCCAAAGGGGACAGTCCATCATTTTTTCCAAAAACGGAGTTTGAAATATTTCACAACTCTTTGGTTTTCTCTGTCGAAGGACGTTAAGAACGCATAATGCATGTATAGGTAGAGCTCAAGAGGTAGCATATAAAAGAGAAAAAGTGAGCATCATGTATTTATATGCTTGTTACAGAGTGAAAATTCTCATTGTACACCTAATCAAATGAAGTCTGAGAAGCAGTAGTGGAATCTCGATTCCTGCCCTCAAGTTTGGCTTTAGGAATGAAGGCAATTATCATGGAGACGTCTTCAAATAAGTTTTTTATTAAGTGAATGAGACTATGTTTGAGCTAAATGGGGGATGCTGCGAAGGGAAGCACAGGATTTGGAATGACTAACGTAGTGCATGGCAAAGAGAATGAAGGAGGGGAAAGCTGATTTGCGGTGCCAAAAGTATCAGTGTTAGTGAGTAAATGGGAGAGACAAATGAGTAGTGATGTTCAGCAAAGCGATGGCTACGGAATCTATAATGGAAAAGTGAGTCAGCCAGAAGAAAGAATTGGGAGGGTTTTCCCATTTTTTAGTAATCACTTGCGTCCTAGCCCTAATCTAACCACATGTCCATCCAGTCCTGGTACCAGAGAGCCTATATCCGTTGCCATCCCATTCGATCATCTAGGAAAAAAACGAGCAATGATGCAAAAGGTAAATGTTAGCCACAGTAAGACAAAGATGGACAAGAAAGTGAGACGGAGAGAGCTACCCTGCGTTCGTCGTTCAAGGTCGTTGTATAGCGAGTGAGTCGTTCGTAATGTGGGACTAATGTCGATGAAAGAATTAAAGTGATGAAGAAGCAAAGAAGAGACAAAAAAAAAGAATTGGTGGGGAAAGAGATCCTTCGTGGCCATCGCGGAGTTTGAATATTAGGCTGACAGGGGTAATGAGGGGAAATTTTCTGAAGGGCCTATGGTTTGTGTGAGGATGCAAATCAACTAGTTCTGTTCGAGGCGCTCGGTATACCCAATCCCAGTCTTTCAATGGACAGGATAATCAAAGTCATATGTACACTATGGTAGCTTGTTTATTATTGTTTAAAGATGATGCATCCAAAAAGTAAGGAAGAGAGATCTACTCTATGTTGAGGCTATAAGACTAAAGATGATGAATCCAAGTACTGTTTCACAAGGGAAAGGGCGATCAGATCAGTAATTGCTAAGTTGTCGGTCATAATTGGCACCATTTGCTTTTCGTAACTTGGTCATGATATCCTTTTCGTCCAATTCAGACAATTGAGAAGCAGGGACTTCGATGTGATAGCTGCGTAGAATGCTCTTGACATCAGCGATTTGGATACCAAGTTTAGCACGTCGCATCACACCCACAGATTCACTAGATCGACAACGTTGTTAGACACAGGACTACCTTTTTATTCTATCGTCACCTACCCACACCAAGGAACGAGAATGAATTTGACACGGAGAGAGTATCTACGAAAACAAAACAAAAGTCGTTATTAAAGGTCATATCACCCCCCCCACCGTCGCCTCTTCATAGACAGTACTTACTCATCATTACTGAGATTCAACCGGACGTAACCCCAACCTGCCACATCCGATTTGAGATGGGCCAGAAACTCTTCAAACCCGCCAGTTCCAGATCCACTCACCTTGAGACGGTCAGGCTTTCCAGCCGCAAAGTCGAAGAAGGCCCAATTGGTTTCGGACTTGTCCTCACGGACATCTTCATAAAGGTCGGCAATGGCTGGGTCAGATACATTCAAGGACATGGTGGGCAAGAAGTAGTAGGTATAAAGGACGGATGATGGAAGGGATGGAGAAAAGCAAAAGAGATGAGAACAGAAATAGAAAAAAAGGAAAGTCTATAAAAAAGTCCATTAGCGGCGTTTGAAATGTGCCTGACTTTAAACCATACACTTCCTTGATTGACAGGTCCTCCATAACGGTAAGGATGATCTAGATCGGTAGGCCTTGATAATGGCTGGAGAAAGTTGTCTTTATCGTTGCCAAACACATATGAAGAATCTACTGCTATGCAACTAAACAGCGTCTATGCTGAAACCCTCCCGATGCAAAAGTTTCATTAGTAGGTGCGGAGGTGACTTGAATTTGGTGCAAAAGAAGGAAATGGACCTGTATCAAGTGTATGAATGACTAAATATCACCTTTTGACTTGACTACTAGGTCTAGTTTGTAAAACCAACGACCGGAGAAGTTGTGAGAAAAGTATTGGTTGGAATTATTCAAACCCCGCTTTTGGAAAAAGGACGGACCCATCTCTCATGAAAAGTGTCACTTTTTCTTGGATACGCATTTTCGTATGAATGAGATATACAAACCTGCTTGAAATTTTACATGAAGAAAGAGATGTCTTCTATCTGTTGAATAATGTTACGAATGTTGAGTTTTCTTGAATTGATCACCCTCTTTGCAGACACTTGAATCAGTCGCTATTTTGGTGCTTCACATAGACTTAGGAGACGTATACAGCATAGGAAAAGTGTGTTCCAAGTATCCTTCAATAGATATGGCTGCATTGTATTCAATGTAAAATTTGAAGGTGGGATTCCCATCTTGGTTTTGAAAAGTAGAGCGGTTAGTTACAAAAATTTCAAGTTGAGAAAACCGAAAAGTTTCTAAAAGCTCACAATTTGTTTCAAACGCCGACATCTGCGAGAAGAATTTTTGCATGAAGGTCCTCTCACCATAAATGGCTGGGTCAATCAACACATCAAAACGTTCTTTGTTATTTGTGATAGAAGTGATTGCCACTCATTGTGTTGGGGTGAATTATGACAATAGTACAAGGTGAGCTATTTTATGACTCATCTATGGGAGTTATCTTATGATGCAATGCTTTAAAAAGACTTTTCTGTGATCAGTTTACATGGACTGTACTGTACAATGATTTTATTGATGATAGAGGATTGGGATATGTATAACTAACTAGCTAAAGAAAATTGGATGAGAGGGAGGGGGATAACATTCAATGGTAAACATGCATATAGCCAAAAGAGATATTGAGAAACATGCCCACGAGAATCCCTAGTTGATGGCGACGAGTGAATACGGTTTCTCGGACCCAGAAGATGCAAAGAATGCCCAAGAAGAAGCCCAAGATCAAACCCCACATCATTTCCTTATAAGTGCCTTGGATGCCTAATACCCGCCAAACAAAAAAGCCATCAATGATCATATTACAGACCCCATCCTATCCAACCTACTTCCTTCTGGTACCGTTTCTCCAGTTTCGTCCATCCACTGCTCTTCTAGCTGCTGTAGTTGTTCTGTAGGTTCTATAAAGGGTTCTGTTAATCATAAGACAGATCGATCATGTTAATAGGGTGCCTTACCTTGTCCATCGTAAGGGGTTTGATGCATTCGATGGAATTGTGTGCGAATACTACGGATCTCCTCTTGGTTAAACCCAGAGGCCACCAGTCGATCGAAGCCTGCCGTTGTCTTTGATGGTTTTTTGGCGGTCTATGTCGAATAAGCATAATATAAGCAAAAGCATAAGCGTACAATCCTCGTCAACGCACGCATAACTTACCTTTGTATAGTCATATGATACATGTTCAGATACTACACAATGGACGAATGTCCCTGGTATTTCTAGGCCATAGCGGTAGAGAAGAGTCCTATCGTTGTCCAAGATCTTGCCATTGTAGATGAGTCGCAGTTTCTTGTTTGATGTGTGTGGTGCAGCTTGATAAACCTACAGCATGAGCATATAAACCAATCGAGTAAGCCTATCATTTGTCATTCCTTCCACATTTCATTCTTCTTGTAGAGACATTACCAAGTCTTTTAAGGTGGCAGGTGTGTCGAGATATGGGTTAATAGTGAATGAGAGATCAGCACCTTCAGTCCAGCGTATATGTAGTAAAATGTCAGTATCGTCACTCGGATACGTCATACAAAGAATAAGAGTGTTGTATAGTGATTATTCTGAAGAGAAAGGAAGAAAGAGAAGCGAATTAAAAAGACCCTGTCACTTGGCAGAGCCGTTTGTGAAAGTGTTAATTTTTAACCGCCGACGGGAAGTAATCAGCCAATCAGCTGCTTTGGATTAAAATTCTGAACACCTGCTCTGAGCTCAAGTTAGGGGGATACCGAAAAGCCCAAGATTCGTAAAACAGTGAGAGGAACTCATGCCAAAAGTGGCGGTCAATGCATAGGAGTTTCAATCTCACCATCACAACAAAAGTTCGCAAACTTGATCTTGTTGGCTATAAGAACCACATTGTCTGATTGACTGTTTACTAAATGATTGAGCGCCCGTATTGAGGAGCGACTCTCTAGATAGTCAAATGCAACATGACGTTCATCTAGCAGATGGTCAAACGGGACACAGGCAAATACCGCTTTGGGCCAACCAAAACTTTTCCTGTGTATATTTTCAAACTCCGCTTGAGCAAATGGTTACTCTCTTTTCTTTCTCTTTCCTTTTATTCATTTGCAGGTGCGGATTCATCTTACTCTTCTACATAGACTATATAAGGGCTTTTGTGATCTTGTGATCTCTATTGTGAAGGTCTTGATTGAGGTGCTGTAAGTCCCATATACGTCCTCTTGCTGTACTCATTTAGATTCTTATGCTGGGTTAGGGTACTGGATTCTGGGCCATTTGATTGACGACGACTAACGATACAGAGAATCCACCCTGAACGACAAGGCATCGTCACGGTGCACCACAAAGTCACACCGCGGACATCGACAAGTCTCTAGACAACTACAGGAACCGGTCAACGGCATTGGCGACGATTATATACGACTCATAACAAGGGTGTCCAATGATGAATTCCATATCGGCACCCGCATGGCCAAAGATAAATGAAGTCTAATTCCGCTTGATTGACTGGGAACAAGGGTAAGGCAGATTAAAGCAAAGATGAATGAATGGTTTGACAAGTCACCGACCCTTTCTTACAACTAGTGCGGTCAACCAGGCATCCTTGGTCCGCCATCCTTATATATTACTAACACCACTACAGCCTTCCACATTAAATATAGAATGGATTCTATCGACTCTTTATTAGGTGCATTCATAGAAAAGGTATGGGCTGAGTGATTCACTAACCTTCTTCATTCAGTTGTTACAACTCAGATCTTTTGAAACCCCGATTGTACAAATGATGAAATAACGTCCACTCACATTCTCCGCTTCTTTCTCTTTTTCTTTTATCCTCCTGTTATTACTTTATCCCTTTTACTTTTAAACAACTCGTGTGGGAGGGAAAGGTGATACTGAATACCACAATGTCCTTACCTTTACAAGAATTCATCGGTAAAGCAAAACTACATACTCTGGTCCCACACGCCTTTACTAACGAACATGGTCCCTTATGTGTATCATTCTGTACATATAGATGGCGCATGCAGTCCTGCACGCTACGAACCTGACCTCGCTCTCAATCTTGAAATATGTGAAATGATAAACAAGAAACAAGGCAATGCGTAAGTACTTTATCCAATCCCTCTTCTCCTCCCCATCATGGGGACCTTTTTATTCAGAGAACTCACTTGCTCTGTAGTCCTAGGGAAGCTGCCACTGGTATTGTGCGTATCATCAACAGCAAGAATATCAACCAAGCCATGCTAGCTTTGACGGTAAGCATCCTTCAACCAAATGACTCGACCCTTTTAGCTTTGTGGACTGACACTTCTTTTGGTGGGACGCGCGGACTTGCTACGTGCTGCATAGTTATTGGACAACTGCGTAAAGAACTGTGGGTATCCATTCCACCTTCAAATTGGTACCAAGGAATTCTTGAATGAACTTGTACGACGCTTTCCCGAGCGCCCTGCTGTAAGTTAGTTTGCTCCTCTTTCTTCTCTCTCCTATTGACTAACCGTCCCCTTCTTTCACAACATTAGCCCTTCCCAAGCCCTGTCATCCAGCGTATATTGTATTTGATCAAGGAATGGAAGGTGGCCTTAACGGACATGTCTCGGCACAAGGATGATCTGGCTCATATCAAAGATATGTATCGTCTGCTTCGCTTCAAAGGTAATGGGAAAGGGGTATTGCTGTGGTGATCAAAGATGGCTAATAGGTCTATTGGTCCTTAGGCTATAGATTCCCTGACCTGCGTGATTCCTCCATAGCAGCATTGGCGCCTTCTGAAGTAAGTTGAACAAATGAAATGAATGGAAATGGGCTGATTCTTTCGATAGTCTCTTAAATCAGCTCAGGAACTGGAAGATGAAGACCGGGTTGCACAATCTGCGGTAAGAAACCAAAGGAGTAGGCGTTTAGAATATACCTAATCCCATGTGTGTTTGTGGACGCCATAGAAACTACAAGAATTGATTCGACGTGGCCGACCTCAAGATTTGGTTGAAGCAAACCATTTGATGAAGATCATGTCAGGCTACGTAAGTTGATCGTGATGACAGGATACTGGTTCTTATACGGCTCCTGGACTTTTTATTTAGGATCAACGCTCTAAACCTGATTACAAGCAAAAGTTTGAAGAGGAACTGCACAAGATTCAAGACAAGGCCATTATACTATATGAAATGCTGGAAAACGTATCGCAAGGTGAAAGACTGGACCGGAACGATACTGTCATGGTAAGAGAAAAAAGTGAAACCGAATGTGTGTGTGTGAGATACTCAGACATTCTCTCGGTTTGGTCTTCCATAGGAATTGAAGAATGCATGTCTGAACGCTCAACCGAAGATTCAAAAGATGATCACAGAAGAAGAAGACAATGACAAGATAGGTAATTTGGGAAGCTTCTAAAGATTCAAAAAATATGACTGACACATGTGTCTTTGCCTAGAAAACTTACTCATTCTGAACGACATGATCAACAATGTGGTGGCCAAGTTTGCCGACATTCAAAAAGGAATCTATGACAGCCAATATGATATCAGTGGGAAACCACCCAAGCAAACGTCTTCTGAAGAACCACGGCAGGCGATCAGTTTAATCGATTTGGACGATGATGCATCCACGTCAGCAAATACACCCTCGGCATCCTCTGGTTCGGCATTGAATGAGCTCAGTGATTTGTTTGGTCAAACCAGTATATCGACAACCCCATCAGCAGTACGAACGTCGACGACGAACAACTCATCAGCCGCCCTCTTTGACTTGCTGGACGGATCAAGTACTCACAATGCACCCCCTGCCTACAGTTTTGAAGCGACAACGACTGCTACCAACAACGCCACCACCCAGTCTGTCTCACCTGCTCTATCAAATGCATCTTTGGATGTATTCAGTTCTCCCGTACAGCACCATCAAGGCAGCAACACGGTGCCCTCTCCTTCCACATCATCCAGTCCAACCTCATCCGACAATGGATCACTCCCAAAGTCCCATCCAACAAGTAAGTTATCTGCTGCTGACACCTGCCAAGTAAGACCTAACCTCTCTATATATAGTCCAATTGGTGAACAAGAACGGTCTACGTATTGAACTGGAGGCCAGGCAAATCGGTACTCAATGGAAATTTAAGGCCTTATTCTCGAATCAATCTACAGCACCCATGGAAAACATGACTTTATCGCTCGCTGCACCAAAGGTAACCATCTCAAGAGACTGAAACAGGATACAAAGGCAATTCTTATTCATGCTTTTTTTGCTACTATAGTCCATGCAACTAAAGATGGAATCCCAATCCTCGCAAGTCGTACCGCCTTCTTCTCAGCACTCTGTCAGTCAATTTATCCTTCTCAACAACCCAAGCGACGAACCTTTACGGCTACGCTATAAAGTGACTTACGAACAGTTTGGCGTAGAAATGGAACAGACCGGGGATTACCGTGCATGATAGAATAGTTAGTTATCTAGTTGCTACTCTTGTACTTTTTTTCTTTATATCTTATAAAACTTCAATTTTACTTCGTCCCTTTCTTTCCCTGCTTGTCTTGGAGACGATACATGGCTGTCGTTAGGTAGCTGTGCGGTAGATTCCCTCTTACAAATATTCGCACTCCGCTTTTGGCGGCCACAATAAAGCACTTTTCCTGGCAATTCTTTTTATTTGCTTTTTCCCTGCTTCTTCATCACTTTTTTTTTCTTTCGATCGACAATAGAAATGCACCACAAACGACTCGTTCCCTATAATACAACGAACACAGGGCAACTCTCTCCTTCTCATCATCTTGTCCATCGCTGTCTTACCATGATTAACAATTACCTTTTGCATCATTCGTCCTTTTTTTTTCTTGAAAAATCATTTGGGATAACAACGGATATAGGCTCTCTTGCATCAGGACTGGATGGACATGTACCTAGATCAGTGATTGGAACCCAGGGATTACGAAAAACAGCAAACCCTCGCAGTATATTTTTTAAATGCATTCACTTTGCCATTGTAGATTGCGTAGCCATTGCACCGCTAAACGTCACTACTTGATTGCCTACCACATTTTGTCCACTACCACTGACACTTTTGGCATCGCTTACAAGCTCTTCTCTTTTTCATTCCGTAGCTCATTACCTAAAATAGCCATTCCAAATCCTATAATGCCTTCGCAATCTTCCGTCCTTCATGCCCTCGGCCACGACACTAGATTACTCATCAAAAGCCCTGTACTATACATACCTTCGCAGTCCTTCCACCTCAATATAGCATAAACATAGTCTCCTTTACTTAATAAAACTTGACTGAAACCATCATGATTACCGTCTCTCGTAGGACCAAACTTAAGCGAAGGAATCGAGATTCATCTGCTGTGCGAAATGCTATAGACAGAAACCATATGCTTATTCTGAATTTTGCGGACAATGGGGACTTGTATGGCGAGAGCCCACATTCCTATTCAAATTTCAATCCAACATATCTCGCCCGGAAATGCACCTAGACCACTCATTTTACCCTTGAAATCTGCCGCTGGCGCCCAGTTTTAGAGGGAGCCGGGTGACGGTCATTAGCCTAGTGAACGACCTGCCTTGAAACTTTAACGGTCCACTCAGGAAAGCCGTACGAGCATGCCCGTCCCATTAGAATTGAGATTCAACCACGTTGAAATGTGGACCCCATGGCTCTACTCAAGCGGGGGAATGGTGATGGCCTGTG
>LT554731.1:11403-31622 GCA_900079185.1 Absidia glauca
GTACGAGCAAGCACATCCCATTAGAATTGAGATCCAACCACATTGAAATGTGGACCCCATGGCTCTACTCAAGCGGGGGAAAGGTGATGGCCTGTGATGAGGAACGGTCATTAACCCACTGAATGACCTGCCTTGAAACTTTAACGGTCTACTCAGGAAGGCCGTACGAGCAAGCACATCCCATTAGAATTGAGATCCAACCACGTTGAAATGTGGACCCCATGGCTCTACTCAAGCGGGGGAATGGTGATAGCCTGTTGTCGTATCATGACATAATGGGTAAAAGATACATGATCATAAATAGATAGATCAGCAGAGATTTCAACTTGCATGAATTAATAATTGAAACTCCGATAGAAAGGGATCGTCAGGAACGAGATTAGCTACCTCGGAAGCGACGATCACAAATCAAACTGAATAGGAGAATGACAAGAAACATAACATGATAAGTTCACCATTCCATTCACTACCCAACCACATGAGTCAGTAATCACAACAAGTCAATGACAACGGAAGATAAAAGAGTAGCTGCATTCACAATAAGACAACTTGAGAGAATGTACCATCTCGTATCTATCCACATCTTCAATTCTCACACATAACATCATGAACGAATACTTTTAGTATATATAGACCAACACATCCTATTCAAAATAAAAATCATCCAACAGTCTCATCGTACTTCTTTACTCGTCTTCTTCTATTTTCACCACCTTTAACAACACCAATACAACACCTGTGATGGTGAACGGTCATTAGCCTAGTGAATGACCTGTCTTGAAACTTTAACGGTCCACTCAGGAAAGCCGTACGAGCAAGCACATCCCGTTAGAATTGAGATTCGACCGCTCTGAAATGTGGAGCCCATGGCTCTACTCAAGCGGGGGAATGGTGAAGGCCTGTGATGTGGAACGGTCATGAGCCGACTGAATGACCTGCCTCGAAACTTTAACGGTCTACTCAGGAAGGCCGTACGAAGATGCACATCCCGTTAGAATTGCGACCCGACCAGTTTGAAATGTGGGGCCCATGGCTCTACTCAAGCGGGGGAAAGGTGATGGCCTGTGATGAGGAACGGTCATTAACCCACTGAATGACCTGCCTCGAAACTTTAACGGTCTACTCAGGAAGGCCGTACGAGGATGCACATCCCATTAGAATTGAGATTCGACCACTCTGAAATGTGGACCCTTTGGCGGTAACAAGCACAGGCCATCACCCTTCGCCTTCACGCTTGAGTACTTATGGGATTTTCAAACTCCGCCGTGCCTAGGTTTATGAGAAATGGCTCACCTTGCAGACAAGATTTCACCATTGGGAGGATCCAATGGTAGGAATCTGACGGTACATGACAGTAGAATCCGTACAGAAAAAGCTCACTAATCAAATCTGCCTGCGTTTGGAAATATCACAAGAAACTCCGTCACCCCGCTTAAATTGGCCCTGAGACGTTCATCACTATAAGTCACTTCAGAATGAGCCTAGCAGAGTCCTGATGGTACGCACATGATCATATGCCATTGCAGAATCAGTCTGTCAAAGGGGGGCTCATTGCAATGCGTAGTTCAGCTGCAACGGCTTTGGTGTAATCTGATTGGACATTTGCGGTTTTTCAGCCTTTTGGAAAACTCCGCCAGAAAAGGTTGAGAACCGTTCTCAGGTTTTCATTTTGGTTTCGAAAACTTTTTTTCCAAATGATCATGGTGCTGGATGGGATCGAGCCTACTAGATGAAATGTCTTCAAACTTGAACGGTATGCTCAGGAAGGCCGTGCGAGCATGCACATGCCATTAGATTGCGGATCGAAATCTGAAGCCCATGGCGGTGATAAGCTCATGACTTTACTCAAGCGTAAAGGGAAGGGTGATGGCCTATGCTTACTCACAGCCATGGACTTCACTTTTTCAAACCGGTCGAATCTCAATTCTATTGGCATGTGCATGCTCGTACGGCCTTCCTGACCATACCGTTCAAGTTTGAAGACAGTCATTCAGTAGGCTAATGACACCATCTAATTCTCGATTTTTTAAAAAAAAGTTTTCGAAACTTTTCTTTATTGTCTCGAGCGACCATTCATGTTTTTATTTCAAGGCCCGACGCAAAATGCAATTCAAAAAAATCATTTCTCAGATCTCGGCCCACATCCATCCTTTTGACGATCTAATGGCGGGAGAATGATGGTATAGACTGTCAGCGCATTTCCTGAGCGGACAGATCAACTTTTCAATTACATGTTCAGTAGTAACCTGGCAAAATAATCCCCCCGCTTAATTAAGCCGAGGAATGATCGTATGCTCCTTAATGCCTTCAATGTCCAACATTGTGAGATCTAATGCTGGGCAGAATCGAGTCAATGAGCGAATACAACACACATGCCAAAACTCAAGTGCCAAAGGGTATTAGTTCAGTGAGAAGCCTAGGACCCCCTGACCCTACCACTATAGGAGCGGAGTTTAAGTACGCCCTGAACCTACACTGAGCCTAAACCAGGCTAGACATTTCAAACTCCACTTCCCTTTTTTGGGCGTAAGATAACACTCGTTATGCAATGATATGATCCGGATCCTTTCTTTTTTCCTTTGTTTCCAGCAGGATCCCCCTCTTGTTTCATTTGTACTTTGAACTGCCAGGCTTTGGGGTGGTGTTGTGATGGCACAACTATATTAAGGAGCTCTTACTTCTAAAGTTTGAAATGATGCCGAAGAACAACACTGACCCTTCACCTTGGCTTATTCACACATCTGTATCTCAATAAACGTTTTACATTGTATCCATGCACTTTAAAATCTGATTTTTATTGATTGGTACGCTGAAAGCTGGCTATATCTATGGCTAAACTACAAGTCTGAGTGAGATTGAGAGGGCTGACAGGTCATGGCAATTCTAATCTAGTGTGATAGCCAAATCGAGGAAGGAGATGAGAGCTGGTGAGAGTCACAAAGATATCAGTGGCAGAGTGGACAAAAGGGTACCGCTCTTCATCAAGGCAATGGTGAGGGAATCTACTATGGAAAGACAATGCATTGAGAAAAAACTTTAAGGCTTTCCCCATGATTTTCGTAATCCCTGCATTCAAACCCTCTAAATCGCCAGTTCAAGTCCAAGCCCATTCCCTCCTAAAGCCAGAGAGCCGATATCCTTTGTCATTCTGTTGAATCTAGTGAGAAAGACGAGTAATGACGGAAAAAGTTACTACTACCAGTGTGACGAAGAGGTGGACATGAAAGTAAGAAGAAGAAGATTACCCTGCGTTTATCGTTAAAGGTCGCTGTATACAGTTCGTGTCAGAGGCGGTACCCTAGCAAAGCCGATGGGAAGAAAAAGTGACGGAGAAGGAAAGAAGATGCAAAGAAAAGGCAGAGGAAGAAAATCGACCCCTTGTTGGTGAGAGGGCAAGTGGGCGGGGTTTGAAAATGTTACAAGTCTCCACTCTTTCCAGACTCTCCAGCGGCTTTTAAAAAATTGAGGCCTATATTTTGTAAAGAATGATTCATTTCTCAGGAGTGAGATGGATAACCCATCCTCAAATTTGCCAGGCAGCACAATGAATTGCGTGTCTTTCGTTTGGTATTAAGAAACATGAGTTTGGATCTCGAATGAGCCCATGAACACTACAATAAGCCTCAAAAAAGCGACCGATTGGAGTGGTGCGTACCAAAAAACAGTGAACTCGTCCCAGGAAACCAACCGCTCTTGGTATCATGTAATACATACGAGGTACGTACGTACATATCCATGCCAAATTTGAACGCAGGTTGTCGATTCAGTTTGGGAGAAAAAAGAGACACAAAACTTTTTCCAAATGGATCGCTCAACTCTTTTTTTTTTTGTAAAGAATGGTTTATTTCTCAGAACTGAGATAGAAAACCTGCGTTAAAATTTGGCACAAATATGGACGTGCTTTGTATCTATTGTATGATACCTTGAAACATGCATTTGGATGTCGAATGGGTCCATGAACGCTACAATAAGCCTCGAAAAAGCGACTGGTTGGAGTGGTACGTACCAAAAAAGTGAACTCATTCAAGAAAACCAGGAGTTCTTGGTATCATGCAATAGATGCGAAGCACGTTCAAGGCCCTGTCAAATATGAACGCCGGTTGTCCATTCAGTTCGGGAGAAAAAATAGACACCAAACTTTTTCCATAAGGATGCGATCACCCCGTGCGCCAAGTCCTTCGTCTTGCCCTTGGCCATAAAGCCTGTTTTGGATTCCGATCTTTTCTCTGCCATTGAGGTGACGCCTCTGGGCGTAAGATCCCATTACTTTGCTCTCTAAAGACAAAAGTGCGGTCTAGGAACCCCCAGGCAGGAAGGCGGAGTGTGAAAACGGTCTTCCGCGGATAGGCAGATTGAGTTTGACATGTAACATGCCCTTGCGATGAACATACGTCGCATCCCGCGGGATAAAGCGTGGTGTTTCGGCAACGGTCTTTTTTAGACGGTTTTGAACAAAACGCTGTGTCTTTCATTCATCATCTCGAGGATTTCAATCTCCGCATCAGTTCAACTTCATCGAACGCACCGACAAAAACCCCAACGCTTGTCATAAGATGATAAGGGGAAAAGATAATCAAGCATCTCTAAATTACAATACCGTTATTTATATGGCTGATCCACTACTCGACTGGGCAGTTCCAGAAAAGGTAAATCAAGGATAGAACACCCCTCACTGATTGAGTGGGCAGTCCGGATGACCCAATTAAGATCCCCCCTGTACGTTTGTCTACTCCTGATCGACTATGAAGATGAAGTGGAGTGAATGCAAGCCTGATCTTGTCGAATTGTGTTTATGCTGGGATTGTGCATAAGTATTTTACATCATATCTCTCTCCCTGTACATCTGGAGCAATGTTAAGGTGAGGTACAGCTCATGTTTGTTGTTTGATGGGCTTGTGTTACAATGACAAGCATAAACTTTCTTGAACCAATCAAATTCATGCATTTCGAGATATGCGGGCTATCTGACTTTTTAAAAAAAATCTCCTTGCTTGTTACTCTTTTTTCTTTCTTTCTTTCTTTCTTCCATCACTCTTCTTTTTTCAATGCAATCTACCGTCCATATTGCTGCCGATCAACAAGTAGATGTACACGCACCTCCTAGTACTTACTACACCACTGGCTACAACTCTGGTGGTGCTATCAGCAGGTTGAAGACATTCAAGGTAAGGAGGATGGGCGACAAATATTTGTTGTCAGAATGACGTTGACACTTAGTTACTCTCTTGTAGGATAACAACAAGACAATTAAAGAAGATACAATCTCCCGTCGGCGACGAGCATCTCATGGTCAGTGATTCTTCATGTGTGAAAAGGAGAGTCCGTGCTTGTGTACTCACCTTTTCCTCTCTTGTAGATGATAAGAACAAGGCACGCAAATTCCTTATCGATGTCAAAGAAACGCAGCGTATTTTGGTGGAACAAGAAGATACCGATGGTGACTTCCAGATTACGGTGAATGACTTGGGACCCAAATCGTTTGCTGTGGGCACGGCTGATTCAGGCGGTTTCAGGAAGTTTGAAATACGGGGAACGTAAGTAGACCGACTTTGGACAACCACTAAAAAGATCCATAGACTAAGCAAGACTTTTATCCCGTAGTTACATGCTGTCGAACTTGCTACAGGAGTTGGCATTGGCTGATGATTATGGTCGCAAACATATTGTACTTGATGAAGCCCGACTCAACGAAAACCCTGTGGATCGCTTGGCTCGTATGATTCGATACAGTTTCTGGGACGGATTGACTCGACGAATTGATGCAGAAGGCTTGGAAATCATATGCATGGACCCGAAGAACCGGCAGGCTGACCACAATCCTCGTATCTATATTCCCTGGGAACAAGAAGACGTCTATCAATACTACAAGCAGGTTGCGGAGTCAAGAAAACATCTCAAGTTACAAGTAGAACGGTTACCTCAGCACATTACTCCTGAATTCGTAAAGTCTATCAACGATCGACCGGGTATTTTAACTCTGGCCATGGAGAAGCATACTGTGGAATCAACTACTCCTGGTGTTGGTCATGATGGTGTTGGCCCTCCTACTACGACTACGACTACTTTAAGGGGTGTACCTTTTGTTGTACCTGGTGGTAGATTCAATGAAATGTATGGTTGGGACTCGTACTTTATTGCTCTTGGATTGTTGGCCGACGATCGTATCCAGTTGGCGAAAAGCATGGTGGACAACTTTGTATATCAAATCAGATACTATGGCAAGATTCTCAATGCGAATAGATCATACTACCTCTCTCGGTCTCAGCCTCCCTTTTTAACTGACATGGCCTTACGTGTATATGAACGACTATCTCCGGACACAGAAGATGAAAACAAGCATTGGTTACGCAATAGTCTTCAAGCGGCTATCAAGGAGTATCACACTGTCTGGATGAGCGCCCCTCGATTGGACCCCAAGACTCAACTCTCTCGTTTCCGCCCTGATGGTATTGGCATCCCCCCTGAAACTGAAGCGTCTCATTTTGATCATGTCATTGAACCTTTTGCAACAAAGATCGGAATAACCGTGGAAGATTACATGCAGCAATACAACGATGGGACGATTGTCGAGCCTCTCCTGGACGAATACTTTTTACACGACCGAGCTGTACGGGAATCGGGTCACGACACCACCTACCGATACGAAAAGCGATGTGCAAATCTGGCCACCATTGATCTCAACTCTTTACTTTACAAATACGAAACCGATATCGCTGAAGCCATTGAAGAAATCCTCGACGGGGAGCTCCTGGACTACAATGATGTCAAACAATACCCTGTAGAGTGGCGACTGCGGGCTGAACGGCGACAACACAACATCGATCGCTACTTATGGAACAAGGAAAAGGGTCTTTACTACGATTACGATACGGTGAAGCAAGAACAAAGCACTTACGACACCGTCACCTCCTTTTGGGCAATGTGGGCTAAATGCGCCAGCGAAGAACAAGCAGAAGCAATGACGACTCAAGGGCTGTCCAAATTCGAAGTACTCGGTGGACTGGTATCTGGAACCGAAGAATCCCGCGGTATCACTTCTCTGGATCGACCTAATCGGCAATGGGACTTTCCGTTTGGTTGGGCACCTCACCAAATCATGGCATGGCGTGGCTTTGAAAACTATGGTAAAGTCGATGTGGCTCGCCGTCTTGCTTATAGGTGGCTGTATACGTAAGTGGTTGGCGACATCTGATCAAATCAAACACTCACTTCCTTCATATGTGGTTTTTTAGGATCACAAAGTCATTTGTTGACTTTAATGGGGTTGTACCTGAAAAGTATGATGTGGTGAGCTTGTCGCATCAAGTCCAGGTGGAATATGGCAATGTGGGCATTGACTTCAAGTATGTACCACGTGAAGGATTTGGCTGGATGAACGCAAGGTAAATTTAAATCTCCTTGGGACAGTAATGGTTACTCAGCTTCTATCAAATAGTTACAAACTGGGTCTCAATCTTATCACTACGCAAATGCGCCGTGCACTGGGGGCGTGCACAAATCCTGATCTCTTTTTTGAAAAAACGATGGCGCGGGACGATCGCTTGTCCTATCAAACAACCTTACAACGTCGCAAATCGTCAGAAGCAGCAGCAAAGGCAATTACTCGAAATGGATCCATTACTGCAGCAATCACACGTATTGGTTCGTCATCCATTTCGCACCACCATCAGCAAAACCAACATTCACACTCAGGTTGTGGGTTCCTGGAACTCACCGAGCCCTCCTCTCATAGTCATTAGTCGTAGTCTCTTCTCTTTATCTTTAATCTTTACTTCTTTAGGGTGATACCCTTTGATTGCACTTGATATTTGTAGTCAACTTTACATCCTCTTTATAAATTACTGGAACAACAAGCAATTACATTACTCTTGGTGATGCAAACCCTGTGTTTGTAGTGATAGATTGGACTTTTGTGTTTGTAGTGATGAATTGGGTTTTACAATGTGGGGTTGTTACGGACATGTGGAGTGTAAAAAGGGGAATGCTCAGACAGAACCAGTCTGCGGATCCTGAATTTTGCGGTGAGAGGGGGAGTAGGCGGGTTTTGAAAAATGCCTAAAGTCTCCACCTTTTCCGCAAATCTTATCCTTTACTTCTTCTTTCCTTCCCCATCACTTTTTTCTTACCATTGACTTCGCCATGGCTCCCCTTCTGAAACGAACTATGCATAACGATCTTTAACGATGACAGCAAGGGTAAGTCTCCTTCTCAGCATCCTGTCCATCTCTCTCTTCCATTGCTGACATTAACATCTTCCATCAATACTCTTCTTTTTCTCGGTAGATTCAACAGCATGGCAACGGATATAGGCTCTTTGGCAGCAGGTTTGGATGGGCATGTGGTTAGATTAGGGATTGGACGCAAGGGATTACGAAAAAAGTGGGAAGCGCGCAATTTTTATATGGTGCACTCACTTTACTCATGTAGATTCAGTAACCATTGCTCTGCCAAACATCGCTATTTGAGGGCCTACTCTCCTTTGCCGACTATCACTGACACTTTTTGCGCCACCCGTTTGCTCACCTCTCTCTCTTCATTCTCTTGATCATGACATTAGGTTAGTCATTCAAAGTCTTGTACATACATTCGCAGCCTATCCCTTCCCCCGTATAGTTTGAACATAGTCCCATTTACTCAATAAAACATACTTGAAACCATTTAATGACTACTGTACTGACTCCTAGGGCCAAAACTTGAGCCAAGAAGCCGAGATTCCACTGCTGTTGCTCTTGCTTGACTTGAATTTTAGCGTACAATATGAATTTCACCCTGTGTAAAGTGTATGAATTAATGAATCCCGCTTTTTGACTTGCCTCCTTTGCCTTTGGAACTCTGTCTACACAAGAACGAGGTGTTCCTGGCATCCTCCAGTTCGAAAATTAAAAAGCCGCAGAAGTTTTCGAACGCTAAATGAAACGCATAGTGTCGCCCACCTATTGATCCATCATATCTTATCCCATCACCATGTCTCTAGTCTCTTATCCTAAACCACTACCTATCTATTGTCACCTATCCTATCCCATCGTTTTAATACCCTAGCGGTCTGCCCTATCAGGTACTTGCAGGCCAAAAAGTGCCAACACCATAGTTTAAACACCACCAAGCGACGAGTAGACAAAAAAGTGTTTTGAACCCTTGACAATCCTTTTGGTTCCCTTGACAACACTTTTGGTTCCCTTGACGACACTTTTTGTTTCCTTGACGACGTGCCAGAGCTTGGCGCACCGGGTGATTTGTACCACTGCACACCAGAGTCTCTAGGATCACTGTAAAATCACTGGAACTTATGCAAAAGAATAAAGCCATGGAGATGGGTTCAAGTAGGTATTTTATTGACCGAATGAGACTATGCTAAAGCTACATGTCCTAGTGGTTGGCAGTAAATACAGGGCTTGTCATGGAGTGACTAATCTAGTGTAATGAGCGAGGGAAAAGGGGGGGAGGAAAGCAGGCCAGTGTTATCCAAAGTATCAGTAGTAATAGGTGCTGGGAATGGGTCAAGGGATGGTGCACTTTATCGGTACAATGGCTAGAGAATCTACAATGGAATGGAGTGCACCTCAAAAAAAAAAATTGCGAGGGTTTCCCCATGTTTTTTACATTTAAAAATTTTAAAAGAGCCTTTTTGGGCGACATGAAGCAGTGGTGGGGTCGTCATTAGCATCGTCGTCGTCTTTATCGTCGTCGTCATCGTTGTAGCCGATCTAGAGTCAAAAGAAAAAGGAACGATGCAAAAGGCAAAAAGTTAGTGATGGTGAGCAAAAGATGGACAAGACGTGGGGAGGGGAGAATTACCGATCGTTCGTTCGTTTGCTCGTTCGTTCGTTCGTTTTTCGTCGAGGAGTAAATAAAATGACAATGGAGACAAAAAAGTGATGACGAGGGGAAGAAGGAGCAAAAATACAGGACGGGCAACAAAAAACTTCTTTGTAACCAGAAGCGGAGTTCGAATGTTTGGCAGACAGGGGAATTTTCTGGAGGGGCTATGGTCTATTTGCATCACCTACCCTGACAGGTCGTCTGCTCCTCCTCCCTAGGGATTACACGAGCATGTTACAAAATACCGTTCCGTCACTCAAACTATAGTTTATTGATAATGTAATGGAACACATATGACAGAATGGTTTATTTCAATCAAAAGATGTCATCGCGAGGGTGAGGCAAACGAAGCGAAAAGTGTGCTACAAGCTGATACAAAAAAAGAGTAGTTCGTATAGAGATAATATAAAAGTAACTAGGGTAAAGATATAGTGATACAGTACTACAAAAGCGATCAAGTATACAATTCAAGGGTAAGAGTAAGAGCATCGGCCTTGAGGTCTTCTTCCTCCAAAAAGCGGCAAGGGAATTCGACCAAGTGGCCTTTGATGTGTCTAAGATGAGATCTGATTTCGTCGGTCGTCATTTCAGGGTTCCAAACATGTCCCACATTGATTAAAGAAGGTTCAGGATAGAATGCTTTGTACTGAGCATAGTTTCGTACTATGTGGTTTAAAAAAGCGATACGCTGTCAGTTCATCATGTCATGTCATTATTGATAAATCCATCTTACCAGTATCATCAGGTACACAATGGAAGACCTGTCGGAAGGCTTCTGTATTCGTCTTGGCGGTCGAATTCCACAAATTCAAAGTATCATCATGCAAAGGGTCCATCACTAAGCGATCTTCTTCGGTGCCAGTTTCGTCTAATTGGGGGATAGGTAAAGGCAGCATGGCGGGATTTACTTCATCGAGATGTTGGTGTGGGAGCATGCCCAGGTGCTCTTTCCATAGTTTACGACGTAAAGTTGCGGCGAATCTTGATACTTCACACTATGATGAGATCAAGACATTTTGTTACTTCTCTGCTTCATTTGACCCTTTGATGGTTACTTACGGGATGTCCATTCATTTGAGACGGGATAAAGTCTTGGTCTTCAACTAGCAAGGCGATTTCACTATCACGATCTCCGCATTGCGAGCGATCGTTTAGGTTAGCGGAGCCCATGATCACAAGTCGATCTACCATTACAAATCAAAGCGGGCGAGTGTCAGTGCTGTTTCTGTTTTCCTTTGCATAATTTCCTTACCATCAGCAATTAAGAGTTTGGCATGGATGTAAAGTTCTTCCGAGACATAAGAGGAGGCTTCCAGCTTGTCCATGTGATCGTGCCTGTGAGTAGTAAACTTGGTATCAGTGATCCAAGGTTCGCTGTGGATATCACCTCCTTTCATAGCATGGTAGGCAACAGAGTCAGAAGCGGTATCGAAGGAGTGTTCGGCATGTTGTTCATTGGTGCCAGGGATGTGAGTGCTGTCAACGTCGGCTTCCATGAGAGACGACAAGGAGGCAGAATAGCCAGCAGCCCGAGCCATCATTTCTTCCAGCTTCTTGCGATGAATACGGTCGTAGCTTCGTAGACTGTAGAATCGAATGTAGTCGGTTGGATTGACGCCCGCACGTTCCAGCTTTTCGTAGATGCTCTTATTTCCCCGACAGATGGAGGCATATTGGTAGTGCATCACCGCCCTATTTCACAGAATGAGGAGTTAGCTTATGCACACATCATAACGAGTCCACCCTAGATTAGATACATACTTTGCGTCACGAGCGGCTTTGGTTGATAGATCAGCGGGGAAGGCAGGGAGCAGTGGTATCATGACAAAGACCTTGAATTTTTCATTTTCATCATGAGCCCGAATGATCCGGTTGACAATAGCGGCGCCGATCTGGTTCTTGACAATGTAGTTTGGATCATCTTCAGTGGTAGTGACTAGGGACAAATGATAGAGAAAGATCAGTCAGGGGTTTTGCTAGCTAGTACCAAGAGCTCACTTACTGAAGAACTGATTTTCAATATAGACATAATGGCGGGCTTCAGTGATGGCAGAGATATAAGCAGATTGGATCGAATGCTATGGTATAAAAGCTGATTTTAGCAACGAATCAGAGAGGATCATTTTTATTTACCTCTAACGGGATTCCAGAGCTCCAGCTTGCACTACTACGAAGGACTTGAGCACGACAGGTTCCACGAACACCACGAGTACCATGACGGAAGCGAGTAGATCTTGATCGCAAAAGGCCATCAGATATGGGAGCCTTTAAGGTTTGGCGATGACTGAATCCACCAAGAGGAGGTTGTAAAAAGGGTACTTTGGGTTTGTCAAATGCCTTTACACTTTTCACAAAGTTCCATCGATCACAGAAATGGCGAGCCACATCCAAAACGGGTTCACCGATCTAGCATAAGGGACGGTTAGTGACCAGGAGTTGCACTCGGTTGTTTCCACTTACCACACAAAGAGACATATCGTGCCAAGGCATACGCGGGATGGTGGTCTTGTCGATCAGTAATCGATCCCAGTTCTTCACTATGGATGAATCAATGGTGATTAGATCCACTTCACCCATTATCATACCAAGACTTACCGTCTTCAAAATCGCGCACACGAGCATCACTGTAATCTTGACCTGGGAACATTTCCAAACCTGGTTCGCCACCATGAGTATCAGCCAATGGATGAGTATGTGTATCCCATCGCCCATAGCAGAGATCAATTCCGCCCAGAAACGCTATTTGATTGTCGATCACCACAAACTTTTCATGATGCGACCAAAAGTAGGTTCCACCGATTTCATGGTCAGGATGTCTCAACACTTTGGGGTAAAAAGAGGACGACAGAGGTTAGAAGAGGAGATGTTTTCGATGATGATTTGTTCTTTTCCACGACTTACCGACGATATTCGGGTGCTGTCCCTGTAAAGCATCCTTTGTGTGTCGACTATCTAACGTCATTGCCTGCTTGACTTCCTAATAACGATGATCATGTGGCTCCAAAAGGTGAGACATGAGGCGCCCCTAGTATTGCCTTCGCTACCTTCTTACCTTGTAAACAACAACAAAGATTTTTACACCTTGTTCAGCTTTGCGTTTCAGTAGAGCGTCGAGTCGATATTCAGGGTATTTGGAAGGAGGTCGGCGAAGGTACTATAGGTTATGATATGACACACAAATAAAAAAGCATACACATATGATGGATGATATCAGCTCGTCCGCCCTATGTACGATACAATTCGGTCCCCGATCTTTATCATCCCTTACCAGTTCTGGAGACTAATCAACCATAGTTAGTACCGTCCTCTGCTCTTACTATCTTCCCGTAGTACTTACCAGCCACCAGTCTTCTATAAACACAGATTCCTTGGCATGTTCAATCGCTTCAGACACAGCCCTAGCATATCAAACAAAATGGTGAGCCAGACCCACGTGAAAAGCACATAATCCTTTACCAGCAGTAGTCGTGTCCATCCACAAAGTACTTGACCTTGGCATTGTGGCGCACGGGAGCAAACGATGAGTGGCGATGGCTTTTGGCAAGTGCGGCGACTTCGTTTTCTTCTTCTTCAGGGCTGGCTTCTTCCAAGAGTTGACCGGTCAGTTCATGGACACCACTAATGATCTTGTTCTTCAACCGATGGGTCATAGAATGTAGGTTGTGCATGGTTAATGTTGTAAAGGTGGTGAGGCTGGCGGTAAAATAAAGTGTTGGTGTCGGGGAGTGTCGAGGTTATAAAAAGAGAAAGAGGGGGGGAAGAATGAGAAAATGGGCGAGGCGGGCTTTTTGTACTAAAAAAATTGCTTAGCCCGAGCCCGCCCCGACAAATTTAAAGTTCGTCCCACATTAAGAAAAGGTCGCTATAAGGTAAATATGATTTTCTATTGTATGATAATGCAAAAGTCAAAAGTGTAAAAGGGATGAATGAGTTGTATACTATATCTAATGTGTCTAATGTATGTAAGTCTACCTAAAACCAAGAGAGTAAATCTACTCCATATCACTATCTTCGTCGTCGGAATCCATCTATGCAGAGAGACAATGTTCGTTAGTTAATATCATCCTCTCATCCACAGCAGCATCACATGCTTATTACCTCCAAGCCATCGTCATCCGAGATATCGCTGTAACCAAGGTCAGTAGTGTCTTCGTCCTCGCCGTCCACATCCATAGAGTCACCATCTTCTTCATCGTCCGACGGCTCAGCTTCATCATCAGACACCTGTTCCACATACACTGACCGGGGCTTTTCATCCTTGACGGTGTGCTGGTTGAGAGAGCCAAGCTTGTGCGCCCGCGAATCGATCTGTGTGGTGACGATATCCAAGCGACCATTCAGAGTGAGCAACTTGGGAAGCACGCTGACCCGGGTATCCATCGCCTGATAAAAGTTGGAGAGCTTCTTTACCAAATCAGGCACCGTCATCAAGTAAGCTGTATGTATCTGCAAGACGGGTCGGATCCAATCCATGATTTCTTGGGCACGCACCGGTTTCTCTTGGAATTTGTCGATCAGTTGTAGCAAAAGTGGTATCACGTAGGCGGTGGGAAATCTCCGCACAGTGGCAGCGATGACTTCAGGGTTCCGTTGGCGTAGGCATCCTTCTAAAAGTGCTGAATCTTTAGAATGCAGGGCTTGGACAAGGGCGGTTTGGAGTGATTGTGTGGTAACGGTGGCTGATTTCCCTTTGGTTTTCTTCTTTTTGCTGAGATCGGGACTATTCGATTCGTCGTTTTGCTCGGCCAATTCCATCGCTTCCAGCTTTTCTTCTATGGTGAGATCTGCTGCATTTGGTCGGACATCGTTATCGGTCAGACTTGCACTAGTATGAATGGTAAAATCTGTGTTGCCAACCACCTTCACCTTGGATTCATCGTAAGATTTGCTGGTTTTTTTCTACAGTGGAAAGATACCGGGTTAGTGTCGCTTCACACACATTGTCTCTCATCTTCCTTACCAAATTGCTGGCGGCCAACGAAGAGTCTTCGATAAGGTAGTTGGTGATTAGCTGTCGGGAGAGATTGATGTTTTCCAGAATGGCCCCTGATTCTTCATTGATATAAGGCTAGAGAAGAAGAGTTAATTTATGCTTTAGCGGATCATTTTCATGCAACATACCACTACTTCAAACATGGGCTTGATAGAAGAGCCACGAGCAATCATGATGGATCGGCCGTTGTAATCGCTGACAAACCTTGCTGAGATGATGGGGATTCTTGTTTCATCGTCCTGGCTGGCAGTGACGGAGATGTTCGTATCGGCAGATCGAGTCATAGCACCACGCATGATTTTACGTCGAGGAGGCCCATTTCGAATCGAGAGAGTGGAAGCTGCATTTTGCCAAACACCACAAGTGCCATCTTCTGACACGGCCAGCACAGAGGGTTCCACGCTGGAGAAGTGAATATGCTGAGTGTTGTCTTCTAGAGTCAAAGCCGTGATGCTGTTGGTGTTGGTGTTGTTTGTCTGAGCATCCCATACGTTGATATATCGATCGTCTTCGGCAAAGGATACCAGAATGTCATCTTGCTGAGAGAATACTAACCCCATCACCGCAGAAGCATGACCAGTGTATTTCTGATGGACCGAGCGCAAGAAAAAGTCTTGTAAGTACACTGACAATCTTCACTTCTCTTTGGGCTTTCTTACCTTGATCACCTTCCTGTCACCCAAATTCCAAAGACTGATCGTATGACCAGCAGTAGCAAGCTTGGTTTCGCAGTGGCTCAGTCTGAGGCGCCGAACGTTTTTAGCATCGGCCTTCCATTTCCTAAAAGCGAGAATTCAGTAACCAATTTCACCACATAGATGCATCTCACCTGCCTTCCTTACCTTATTTCTTGCCCTTCTTCGATGTTCCATTCCACGATATAGTTATCTTCAGCGATAGAGTAGCCTTTCGTTCCCGCCTTGTTCAAAACAAAATCAGTGATAGGTTGCGTGTGTACATTGGCCAAGCGTTTAACAATATCCCCATGACCAAGAGAGAACATGATGATCGTCCCTGACTGCGTCCCCATCACAACGACCTTGGTGAGTGTAGAGGAGGCCTTTCGTTTCCGCACCCTGTTGTCGACCTACAAGTAAAGGAAACAGTGATCATGAGTACCTCCCCATGCCCAGTCCTGTTTCCACTAAATATTTACCTGGCCAAGTCCACCATCAGCGCGAATGTTTCCCCAAGATAGACAGGTAAATCGTTCTTTATCATCGGCAGTGTAGTCGTTGTTGACAGTCCCAGATCGTACGTTGAAGATGCGAAGACGGTGGCGATCTAAACCGTGAGTGATCAAGGCAAAGTGTTCGGCGGCTGCACTATTGTCGAACCCCGAAAGTAAGATCCCAGACGCAGAACTTGCTGAGGTGATGGACGCCGATGTTTCAGGATTAGGTGCGAAGGTGGGTTTGCCCATAGATAATTCGATGCGGTAGAGGAAAGAGAAAGGAAGAGAAAAAAAAAAAAAGTTAAAACAGGGTAATGCTTTTCAAAACCCGCCACCCGACGAGTCACACAGTCTTTTCTATACTATCGACTTTTCTTATTGAACAACGACGCTCTTTAACGTACACGATATGCTGCTATGTAACATTCGCATTGTAAGTTTGACTTGGATTTCAAAACAAGGGTCCCTTAAAGCCTAGTAGGAGAAGGTTCCTGTCAAAAAAAAGTATTCCAACTCCGTCTATCACGGGGAGGAGTTGCTAACGTTGTAGAAGTCCTGAAAGATTCACTCGCTCGTTACACAAATGTACTGTTGATAGTGGTAGCATACTTAAGCAACGTTCTGTATAGTTCAGGGGAATACTAAGGACATACGTTGGGATTTGGAAAGCAAATAAAAGCAACCCCTTTATGTTTTCAACCCCCGATCATGTCTACAAGAATCACTTTTCCGTCAAATCTTTTTTTCGCCTCTTCTTTGCCTCTCCATCACCTCTCTTTTTCCATCTACATTAGAATCACTCCACGAACGACTTGTCCTTTATCAAATGACTCTTAACGACGAACAACCGGTAACACTTCCCTCCTTCAGCATCTTCTTCACCTTTCCGTCACCAAGACTAACGTTTGCTTTTTGCATCTTTCCTCATTCTTCTTGACATAGACAGCTACGACTACGAGTACTACGACGACGACGACGATGACGACGACTCCCCTACAGCTTATATCACCCATTAAGGCTGTTTTGAAATTTTCCATTGCGAAATGCATGGGGAAACCCTTGACTTTTTTTTTCTTCATGCACTCACTTTTCCATAGTAGATTCCCTAGCCACTACAAAGCCAACGGCCACCTTCTCTTTGACCACTGCCATTGATACATTTAGCACCCCCTCCCCGATGTCTTACATAGCCCTCTACACTAGATCAATCATTCAATGGAAAGCCTCATACTTGTCTTCTCTACCAACCACCTGCACATAACTCTACTATAGTCTCATTCATTCAATAAAATCTACTTGAAACCATCTCCATTACCTTTTTGAATAGACTTCAGTTATCTTGGGAAGTCCTGACATAAACTGGTGCCAACGTCTGACGACTGAAGAAAAATCGAGGTGTGAATAATGTGGGTGGGCAGGGTTTGAACATGATCGATTTTTTTAGAAACATTTCCGATTTCCATCTCCCAATTTGGTAGCGGGGTGCCTTACTGTACAGTATCACTCAAAACCGAGATATATAACCTACCCTTAAATTCTACAAGAAGTAAGATACAATCCATATCTATCGAATGATATTGAAAATGAGGTATTCCGATGCTGCGAGTGTCATCTAACCCTATGCAATGACCCAAAACAGCGACTGTTTAGCGGGCAAGAGAAGGACTTCAGTGATAGCAGAGATATGTATAAGCAGATTGTATTGAGTGTTGTAGTGTAAAAGCGGATTTTGATAGCCGAAGTCCATCAGATGTATGGCGCTGTAAATCACTCAGTCATCAAGTTCTAAAAGGGGAAATGGCGGTATCGGGGTTTGAAAATGACTTTTTCGTTTGCATGAATTGGATTGGGGCGGATCACTTGCTGACTGAAAAGTTTGCCCGAAAGCCGACGTAAGAATCACATTCTTATGATTTGATTCTGTAGGCTCTGTGGCTATCTTTAAGGTAGAGTACAGCCGGTTTGTGTGACCTAAACGATCTGTTTTAAGTGTATGATGGTTGTTTTCAAATCGTATGAAAAAGGTAATACCGGTCTTGAAGATAAACAATCACTCTTTTTTTCGTCTTTCATTCCTTTCTCCTTTTCATTTTTCCTTTTTACCTCCATTCCCTTCATGACTTTTTACACACTCTTCCGAACAAAACGAAAACTTCGTAGAAAAGTGACTCAGCGAGCCTCAACGACAGATCTCGATACATCTGGGATCCTCGCCCAGCCCTTCTTACCCATGATGTCTCGAGCCAAATCGCCTTGTGACATACTTGATTTTGTTGGATATCCTAGAACGCAGTTACCGAATCAATCGAATCCGCCGCCACCGCCACCATCACCTATACAACACTACCATCGCCTCCATCTCGCCAACGAGACTTTACCATTGACCATCAGAAACAAAACTCCAACAAGTATCATAGAGTCAGTAACTCCGACTGTCACAGCAAAAGATAATGAACCAACATTGATCGTTCATCAATCATCGTCATCCACAACAGAACCTCCCCGTGATCTGGCGGAGTTTCAAATGCCCACACCCAAAAAAGCGGTGCCACCCACTTGGCGCATGCTGAACGCTGATCGGACCGAGAAAACCCTCGTGGAAGATAAACAATACAATGAAGATGATACAAAGCAAGGTATGAACCCGATGGACTCTCATTCGTCATATGATTATCTCTTTTTCACTAATTGACCTTGATCTCTCTTAGCCTTCCTGCTTTTAAAGCAAAAAGCCGACTTTGAACTTGAACGGCAAGACTGGGCACGGAAGGAAGAGCAACAGCGTCAGTTGGAGCAAGAAATGCTGCGAATGATTCAAGAAAATCAAGCCAAGATCGATCAACTTTCATCGTCTTACTGTGCGCCCGAACAACTTTCATGCATGTTCAAACCCCGACATGGCCAGTTTGATTCGCCCAGCCCGAACGATTCCCATGGCAATCATTCTAGCGACGAAGCATATAACAATGACGGCACTAGAGATGCTGCCAACGAGAATCGGACTTATTATTCAAGTAATCAAACAGCAGGACCAAACACACCAAAGGATCGGTTCTTCAATCATCCCGCCAATCAACGTTCTACGTACCACCAAAACAAACTTTTATTAGCCAAGCCGATGAACTGGGACTATTATCCACCTTACTACAGTGATGACGATGACGACGACGACGATGATGATTACGCATCCGGAGATGATAATTTCTCGATACCGAGGAGGAAGCCCTTTGGCACTGCCACTACGCAGCATCTTCCCAATTTGGAGAGCTCAGACGACGGCGATGATGAAGAAGAATCACTGGATGACGGCTGGATGAAACGTTCCGGACTGCAATCCCAAAGGAACCCTTCAGTGGTATACTATACTAGTCATTGGCATCCGTCGCCTGGGTACATTCATCGTCATCGTCATTTACTTTCATACCAACAACAGATGCAGTCCTCTTTATCCAGCCCAGCAACCCCATATCATTTCCATCAGTACCACTCCATCTCGAGGCATCCATCCAAGACCCGCCCAAGAAATCAGCTCATGCGTCACTATAGCTACGAGGACGTTCCTCGGAATGGATTTGTACCCTACCTCTATTAGCAACACCCACATATGGATAACTACATAGTTTCAATGAGCTTAATAAACAGATAGCTGATGATTGATTTTGCCTGAGGAATGAGTGTGCAGAGAAACTTTTGCATGAATGGCGCTGGTCTTAAAACTTTTATAACGGCCAAGAACGGTGTAAGCCCCGGTTGAATTTGCAGCCCACTGGGGTTCAAAATCCGCAAAGGCCAAACGAGGAATCTCCTTTTTCCATCAATCCATTTCTTTGCTCTTTGCTTCTTCTTCACTTTTTTCTTTCCATCGCCATTAGCACCACACCACAAAAAGACCCACACTCTATACAACGTCTATAGACGATGGAAACAGGGTACCTCTCCTTCTCACCACCACCACTGACACTTTTTGGGCCGCTGTTCAAGTCTCTTCTCCTTCATTATCTTGGTCAAGACAGTAGTTTAGTCATTATCAATCCTGTATAGTGCATACCTTAGCAGTATCCCCCCCCCTTTAGCTTAACGAGAGTCTCATAGATTAACATTATTGATTGACATAAATAAAACCGAAGGGTGTTGGAGCTTTTATGAAAATGTAAACTTTTGACCCGGACAGAACCAACCTGCATTCCAAATCTTGTTTTGCCGATATCGTGCCTACGTAGGAACCCCCCCCCC
>LT554731.1:52316-69382 GCA_900079185.1 Absidia glauca
TAAAAGAAAGAGAAACGATGCAAAAGGCAAAAAGTTAGTAATGGGATGCAAAAGATGAACATGACGTGAGAAGAGGAGAGTTACCAATCGTTCGTTCGTTTGCTCGTTCGTTCGTTCGTTTGGCGTCGTGGAGTAAATAGAATGACAATGGAGGCAAAAAAGTAATGACGAGAGGAAGAAGGAGCAAAAATACGAGACGGGCAACAAAAAACTTCTTTATGGCCAGAAGCGGGGTTCGAATGTTTGGCAGGCGGGGGAAATTGAGGGGGAATGTTCTGGAGAGGCTATGGTTTGTTGGGGCAACAACCTCTATAACGATTCAACGTCGTTCCGAAAACCCAGGTCACAGTAAAACCAAGGTTCACTTTCTTTCGATATTAAAGTAGTAGGCTGGTGAATTCATAGTAGCCAACTATTTAGGAAGATTACAACAAACACATCATTTTTCAGAGATAGAGGCAAAATGTGGGTAGGAGAGAATGTATTAAGACGTCTTACAAGCCCATTCAAAGGTCCTGGCGACAAACTACGAGTATACATCGGACTGACTAACTAATAACCAACTAACTAACTAGGACACTATTGGTCTACTTTTACACTAAGAGCATCCAACAGCTTTTCCAAGAGTACATTGCCACCAAGTCGACCAATTTCACCACGAGCATCCATTTCCTTTTGTTTCATGAAGTTACGCACGTATTCGAAGCTGCCGGTTCGTTCTATGATATCCAGGGCGTATTTCTTGACTTCTACAGCCGTAGTCTTTTGTGCTATGATATTGATCAACTGTCGGTTGCTGAGATCGGCTCGAATGGCGTGGATGATGGGGAAGGACATTTTGCCTTCGGTCAAGTCTTCACAGAAACCCTTGTTTTCAGAATACTGTAGAGTAGTCAGTATCATATGTGTGTAAGAGGCGGGGGGATAAATCAGTTACCTTATCAGATTGAAGATTCATGTAATCATCACGGACTTGATAGTAGATACCAATCATGTTTACGAGAGGGGTGTAATCACTAGGAAGACAAGACAGATGAGCAACAGACACTTGTGATCGAATGAGTCTCAAGCAACTTACGTATCATTTTCACTAGCGGCCTGCATCAGTCGTACTGCGAGTCGTAACAGTCCACTTGTTTCTAATGAGAGGGCGGGAGTCAGCATGATCCTCTCTCTCTTCATTCATCCCATTTAATACTTACTATTATTCACCATATCAATGTATTCCTCTTCAGTTGGGCATGTCAAGGAATCACGCCAGAATAGTTCAATCCCTTGGCCTTGATGCAGATGGATAAGCTCTTCTGTATAGATAGACACCATAAGTGGGTTGTTCAGTTGAAGGATGTGTTGAAGGGCCAAAAAGTAAACATAGTTGGCGCAGTTGATGGTTTGAGGTATCCCGTAAATGTGATGAGCAACCGGTACAGATCGTCTTAGGTCAGAGCCGTCTTGGACATCGTCAATCCTATAAGTAAAAGGTAAGATGAGTCCCTTGTAAAGTCTTTCCCCACCTATGCCCTCACTGACTTTTCAGGGACTTACATTAAACTGGCATTGTGAAGCATTTCAATGACTTTGGTGATGACTTGTAGTGTATCTTCCGGTACCTTTAACCAAAGGCCAAAGGCGGATATCAGTTTGGACCTTATATCTTTGCCGGGATGAGTCAACAAGTAGTGATATGGTTCAAGCAGAATCTACAAAGACAACAACAAACACTTGACATTAAGTATACAAATCATCACAAACAGACTGCGGTTGTTTCACTATCGGGCGTTTCTTACATCATCTAATGATTGTGTGGAAGGAGGTATATTGGAAGAGGTCATCGTAGATTTGGGGTAGTGAGAAGAAATGGAAAGAGAAGGAAATCAAAACATGTGGGAACTTTATACTTTCAATACAAAGTCCGAGGGCGGAGTTTTAAAATCTATTTTTGGTCTTTGTAGAAAAGTTGAATCATGCAAAATGGAGGATCGACCAGCATAATTTATTGATGAAGTAGGAAGCTACATTTTATAAAGGTATAGATATGGAATATGATATGAGTATGATAGGGAGAAAAAAAGGGGGGAGGCAGGCAATCAGCATCACCATGCGGTGTATCCACCATCCACAGTGATTTCGGTACCAGTAACAAAAGTGGATGCATCAGAGGCCAAGAAGACTACAACACCTTTTAGTTCATGAGGAGTACCCATTCGACCCATTGGTGTGTGTTGTTCCCAGTAGTTTCTCATCTTGGTTCCTTCTTCGCCTTGTTGGGCAAGCACTTGTCGATTCATGGCAGTATCAAAGTAACCAGGGGAGATAGCAGTAACACGGATGTTGTGAGGAGCCCATTCACACGCCAGCGATTTTGTCAGTTGTAATACGGCAGCCTTGGTTGCGTTATAAGGGGCATGTGTTTGAGGTGTGTTGGTGATATGGGCCGACATGGAGGCAATGGTGATGATAGATCCACCGGTGCCCAAGTTCATCATATGTCTATTCGAAAAAAAAAAGAGAGGTTAGGTGACCCATCTACCCACGTTTTTGGCGGGCCAGTAACTTACTTTGCAGCTTGTTGGACACAAAAGAAGGTGCCGCTGACATTCACATCAAAAATCTTTCTAAAGCTGGCAGCAGTATAATCAATGGCGGGACAGACTTGATTGATGCCAGCAGCAGTTACCAAAACGTCAAGACCACCATGATTTTGCACAATCTGATCGAATAGCATGGCGACTTCTTCATCGTTTGTAACGTCGCATCCCCAACTCGTGGCCTTGACTCCACATTCTTTCTCGATCAGAGCCACGGATTCAGCACCAGTTTCGGCCAAAAGATCAATACAAGCAACTGAAGCACCACTTTCTGCGAGAGAGCGCATCATTTCATAGCCAAGACCTCTAGCACCCCCGGTAACTATGCATCATTTGAGAAAAAGTAAGTAAGACAGAGTGATCTACGAGTGAAGTGGTCATATTCTTACCAACAGCAACCTTTCCTTTGAGTGAGCCGTACTGTTCAGCAATGCTATGTGATGATAATGATTCGATGGCCATTGAGTTTATAATTGTCCAAGTATAAAGTGTTAGGAAAGAGAAAGAGAAAGGTGTGAAGAAAAAAAAAAAGATTTCTACAATGTCCGCTATATATGTGTTTTCCAGAACTCGGAAAAACCAATGATTGGTCCAAATCTCCCCCCCCCCAGTTTCCAGTCGTCCTAGTTTTGGTTCACCACACAGCATTGTCAAACAAACAGTGTTTAAGGTTTCCCTTTTGCATATAGACTGAGGAAAGAAATTCATCGATTGGTCCATTTCACCTTCTTCCTCTCTTTTTGCCTTTTTCAGCAACCTCTTTCATTCCAGACCCCTTGTTGTCGAGCATGATGCACTTTTCCTTGGTGCAATCTTGATTTTCAAGTGTAGATGTATAGAAAATAGAAAATCTGAACTGTTTACATCTTTCAAATCACCAATCATCTAATCATATGCGCCCACCATCATTCATGCACTTTTTGCATAAATTCAAACCCCGCCATTTTCCTTCAAACCCTGGTTACGGCCTCTCGTTCGGTCAACTTCACCTATTCCATCCCTTTATACGTATCATGATTCATCAATGCTGTCATTTGGTAACGATCAACTACTCCAGCTGAAGTTATATAAATAAGGAAGTTCCATTTCCCACGAACTACTTTTGTGTCTTTATACTTGATGCACACAGGTATCACTGAGTGATCAAGGGGGGGGGGAGGTGCTAACACAGAGACAAACCAACTTTTGCATGCATGGGCAAAATGATGTGAATTTCGCAAAGCCATGAATGATGCTACGTGTTACCTTTTTGCATGGAAAGTCAACTGCAAGCGATCAACAACAGAGTACTCACTTGCTAACGGAGGGATCTGGACTAATCCAAAAGAAGATCATCCACGCAATCTACTACTGAACTCCTCTGTGTTGTGCATCGGCCACTTTCCTTCCTTGTTCAGATGCCGAGTATGTGGATTCTCTGAAATAAGCTACGAAACACTTCACTGGTTGATAGTAATACCCCTGACAACGAATTGTGCTTATCAAAAGTCAATCGACTACTGGCAATTGAATCGGCTGACTCTGTTGTAACTGATTTTGAAGTCATTCTCTTGAGAGCTACCGAAGAAGCGGCCTATCTGTGCAGGTTTTCCTATATATCGCAATCTAAAGGAGATACATAGAAGCCCAGCATATCCTTTAACCTTTTGTTTGTACCGAAGTGAAGACCCTCCTATGCCTTTGATCGGTTCATTGTGATTGGCGTTTAAAGTAAGCGCATTTTCAAACGCCGCTTTCATTTTGCATGAATCGCGGAGTTGCGATTCCCGTTTCCTATAGCTTTTGCCCCCTCCCTTCAATAGACTGGTTATGGTATACAGATGGGTAATAGGGACGACGGGGTAGTGTAGAAGGTAAGTCAGGAAAGAGTTTCTGTCAAGAAACAAGAGAATGCATACATAGAGATATATGTGATGGTACGACCAAGGCATCTTATACACAAGATATGGGGCAATGATACAAGTTACAAGACCTGAGAATTTGATTTATTGAGGGATTCAGACACTAATTCTATGTAAACATAATCTATCTACCACAAGCTGTAAATATACACCGAAGTCAGGACGAGGACAAAGTAGACCAGATTGACGGGAGCAGCAAACCATCTAAAAGAGATTCGTTTCGGAAGACGAGAATGCCAAAACCAGCGACGATACTGACAAATAGCGAAGGATAGCAAATTCAAGTTAGTTTATCCGCTGATGTATGACATAATTGCTTGCTTTTGTTTGTAATGATCCCTTACCACAGAGTTGACGGACCTGTCGAAAGGTACAATCCAGCTGATTAGAAGTTTACTTTCGTAAGTCCTCACCACTTCTTCTGCACGAGGGCCACAGGCTTTGATCACAGGACGATGTCGGCGCCTAGTCCACGTTCGTTCATGTTTCTCCGTTTTAGGTGCGGTTGACGATGACGATGATGATGCTGACGGTGGGCTTGTCTCAGTCGATACGTGATTGATCAGGTGAGTAGAAGGTGTGGCTGTAGGCAAGGGAATAGGGTTGTTGGCGTTCACCACTGTCCTGGACCTATCCGGTAAAGGCAACTGTATTCAAAGAAATCACACTGAATTAGTATCCAACCATCACGTTCTGTTTTACTTTGTTATCCAGTTTACCGTCAATAGAGTCGACACCTCTACAGCCATTGATGATAAAGAGTTGACTTCTGCAGAAGACCTTGATCCACCAGTTTCTTTCCTTTGGCCGAGCATTGCGTTTTTCCATGATGTAGCGCCACTGATGAGACCCTTTTCGCCAGCATTCAGTCGTTTGTCGATAGCAGTCTCGAGGCTCTCCAGTGCCTTGACCAAGTACTCCGATCTGCGTTGTCGAGATGTCGAATAAATGTTGCTAGGTTTCCATTGTTGTGCGTTGACGGGCGATATAGATAATATCCGATCCTGTAATGACTGGAGTAGTTGTTTAACAGCGCTGGTATCCGATCCATCACTTATGCAACATGTTCTTGACAAGCTTGCCAAAATATCCCTATCATGTTGTTGTTGCTGGTGCTGATTCATCGACGGCGAGAATGATAACGTAGAGTTTAGTCGGTGTTGTGTGGTATGTAAGAAGGAAGAGAAGGAAGGCTTGGTGGTGTTTGCCGGTAATGCCAATTCGTCTGCTACAATCCCCAGCCCATCTTCGATCGAGGCCAAAAAGTCGATCAGCCCCTTTGATTTCCATATGTTGACAAGTTGGTTGAAGATATTGAGTTCTCCGTATATTGAGCTTCCATCCAATGGGGTTGTTGCCGGCCGAGGTGCAGTTGGATTTGGTACTGATGACTGAGTTTGAGCTGTTGAATACATAGGTCGAGCTAACGGTGGTGATGCGTTTCCATAACCCATCGCAGAGTTGGCATTAGAGGAGGGTGGTGCAAAGGTAGTTGGTGGTGGTGGTATGTCGGGGTAAGCAAATGTCGATATCCGCTGTAAGAAGGAATCGATCAATGAGAGGTAGTACCATGCGTTTTCCAACATGAAGTAAGCCCAGCCTTCATCTAGTGGTGATGCCGTGGATTCGCCTTTTAAAAGATCCATTCCGTTAGGTGCCTTTCCGTGTTGTCCCATAGTGATCGGAACGTTGCCTAGCCGCCACGGTGCTGCCCATATGGTCCATAGATTCAATATCCAGATATAATCATCCTGCTTCCTCCAGTTCAAAGAGAGTCGAGAGAGTAGAAGATAAAGTTCGTCCTTGATCGATAGGTATACGTCTGTGTAAGGTGTTAATGAGCTGCTGGTGATGTTGTGGTTTCGAAAAGTTGCGCATCGTCGTAGATCCCCGCTAACAATGTACTTGAGGAAGGTCGCCAGGTATTGAGTAAAGTCGAGAGAGAGTTTCTGTGATGATGATATCCACACCGTTCTGATCCATAATTCGATCAACGTATCCAAATAGAAGGTGCCTACCCCGTTCGTATAGACCGCCGTATCATTGAGCACACAGGGGATGTACACTCGCATGTATAGCTTGATGAGGCCAGGATAGATACCGGCACTTGTAGGGCGAAGTTGACCATGAAGTAAGTAAGGTAGAGTATTGGTTGCTGAAGAAGATGCTGAAGAAGATGCTGAAGAAGATGCTGAAGTACTGGTGGTTGCAGAGGATGAGCTGATGGGCGGTCTAGAATAGGTCGGATTCGGTGTAGGATATGGTGGCTTAATGCTGCTGTTATACGGGTTTGATGATGGATTAGATTGGGATGGAGTCAGAGGCGCCCAAGTAGCCACAGAGACCATATAGTACAGGTAAAACTGGATCATGTTGAATCGGATACGGAATTCTCCTTTGGAAGGCCGCGGGAAGATGGAGGATTGGCGAGTCGCTGATGATCGAAGATCCAATGATTTAGTCACCTTTGAGACATCCAGAAACGCACAGTTATCATACACTCGTGGCAAGTATTCGATCGCCCCTGCAGTCAAAGCCCGTCGGATATCGTCCTATTCGCAATCAAAGTCATACAGAGTGAGTTTCTTTCCCTACATCCCTCTCAAAGCTAAAAGGCCTCTTCGATTACTAACACTTACAGGGAACTTGTCAAGAGCCATATCATAACAGTATTCCGATCGTGTACCAAGCTTGATGAGTGAAGCCAAGAAGAACCCTTTCGGATCAAGGAGTTGTCGCATGGCGTCGTCTTGATCAGGTCGTGTTTCAGTTTGCAGCCAGCCTCTGTTTTGTAAGGTAAGCCAATCAAAAGTTCAGTGAGTTAATCGCTTTTCTTCTTTTTAATTGACGTGGAATTCGTACCTTACAGTTGGGGATCCAAAGATGTATGTCAAGAGAGTGGGTAGGAAAGCATGTAAAGACGACGCATGTTCGGTTGACACAGTGGTGGTTGCGCAAATGTACGTTTCACAGTAGGTCATCAAGTACTGGCAAATACCAATGAGATCACGATCCTTGAACACCTTGTTGTTGTCCATTGTAATCCAAGGATGGTAATTATCGTGATGCACAAGAGAAAGAAGAGAGTCAAGACATATTTCAGCAACTGACGAACGTATATATTTTTAAACACCGCTTTGGAAAAAAAAAAAAAAGATTGCTTTTGGCTACTCTTTTTATTTGCCTCTTCTTTGCTTCTTTATCACTTTTTTCTTTCCATCGACAAATTGGCACCGCACCACAAACGACTCGCCCTTTATGCAACGCCATTAAACGACGAGCGCAGGGTAGCTGTCTCCTACTCACCATCTTCCTTCGAACGAACGAACGAACGAACGAACGATTACCCTCCCTTCCTCCGTACCTTGTAATCTTTTAGCTTACCATGACCAACAATTTGTTCTCAACATTAGATCGGCTACGACAACGACGGTGTTAATGAAGACTCCACCACTGCCTTATATCGTCCATTAAGGCCGCTTTGAAAATTATTAATTGTGAAAACATGGGGAAACACTTGATTTTTTTTTTTTGATGTACTCTCCTTTCCATGATAGATTCACTAGCCGTTGTACTTGTGAAGTGCTCCATTCCTTGGCCAAGTCTCTGCGCACACTAGCACTGATACTTTTAGTACCGCCGACCAGCTCTCCCCTTCTTCATTCCCTGGCTCATTACACTAGACTAGTTACTCCATGGCAAGTCCTGCGTATAGCTCAACTATAATCTCATCCAGTCAATAAAAACTACTTGAAACCATCTCCATGACTTCACTCTTTTGAAAATGTTCTGGTCTTTTGTATACCCTGGCATGCACCGATGCACCAAGTCTTGACTAACCACTACGCACACAAGAACTTGAAAAAGACGAGGGGCGGCAAAAAAAAAAAAGACGCTTTTGACTTTTTTCGATTTCCAGATGTAGATTTTTGTAACAAGTTGCCTTGTTTTTCAAAATTGAAATGGATAACTCATCTTCGAAATCCACATGGAACAAAATGAAATGTATATCTGTCAAAGGATCAAATCTGAAGTGTACCTATGCTGTATGGATCTCTGAACTTTCCGCAAAGCTCCAGCATAGCGACTGATTCCACTAACCTGAAAGTTGATCATTCATCCTCCAAAACTCAGCTTCCTTGGCATCATTCAGTAGAAAAAAGGCACTACTTTTTTCATGTGAAATTTGAGGTAAGGTTTGTTAGCTCTTTTGCGAGAAAAGCCACGCCCAACAAAAAGTGACATTTTTGATGAAGGATGGGTTGTCCTCCTTTCCAAAAGCGGCGTTTGAAAAATTCGGCAACTTTTTGGTTTTCTGAACTGGAGGATGTCAGGAACATAGTGCTTGTGTAGATAGAGTTTAAAAGGCAAATTAGCCAAGTCGAAAAGTGAGATCTGTTCATTCATACATTTGAAACAGAGTGGAATGCACAAAATCCAGATCAAACCTGTGCAACAGCAACGGATCATTGATTCCCTTGTTCAAGTTTGACCCTCGGAATCAAGACAGTAGTCATGGAGAGGGTTCAAGTCAGTTTTATTGAGTGAATGAGACTATGTTAAGCTAAATGGGGGGGGGGGAGACTGGGAAGGTGTATATGAGACCTGGAATTACTAACCTAGTGTCATGTCAAAGAGAATGAAGGAGGGGAAAGTTGACCGGCGGCGTAGATAGTGTCAGTGGTAGTTAGCAAAGAAGAGTAGGTTAGCGAGTAGTGATTTCTAGCAGTACGATGTCTACACAACCTTCTATGTAAGAGTGAGTGCACCTAAAAAACATTACGAGGGTTTCCACATGTTTTTCATACTCCCTTAGTCCCAATCCCTAATCTAAGTAAATGTACATCGAGTCCTGGTGCCAGAAAACCTATATCCGTTGCCATCCCATTAGATTATTGTAGAAAAAAAAAGGAGCAGTGAAGCAAAAGGCAATTGTTAGTCATGGTTACGCCAAAATGGATCGAATGGTAAGAAGGGGATAGTTACCATGCGCTTGTCGTTTATGGTCGTGGTATAGAGAGTGAGTCGTTCGTGGTGAGGTGCCAATGCTGACTGAAAGAAAAAAATGATGGAGAAGCAAAGAAGAAGCAAAGGCAATAATCAACGGGGAGAGCGATTCTTTGTGGCCAGCGCGGAGTTTGAAATCCGGCGATTCTGCAAATCACTCGGTGCGCCAATCCTATCCTTCACACAGATCAACATGCGAGGCAAATTGGAATATATTTGAGGAATAGAGATAATGATAACCAACTAACTAACTAACTAACTAACTGACTGACTGACATACTACATCCAAATCGACATACAACTACGGCTAGAGCACAGCTACGAAGAAGGGGTTGATAGGGCTTCGATCCGGCGGACTAGTTCAGTCATGCGAGTATCCATCACACTGACATTCTTGTTGATCAGGTTTTCATTGTCAGCCAAACTTTTAGTCAACTAGAAGAAATGATAGGACGTTAGTTATGAAAAAAGTTGAGAGTCAGCCAGGTTTCGCCTTACCAGTTCACAGGTCGTATCCAGGCTTTTGATTTCTTCCGTCATTCTTGTTTGTTCTTCAGAGATCACTTTGACAGATTTACCAAAAGTAGCAGCTTCAGTATGTAAGCCTTGCAAAGCCTTCAGTCGAGTCAACAGAGCGGGGGTCAGATTCAGCAAGGGGTCAACTTTTTCCATTGTCGTAAAAAGGTGATTGACTTTTTCTTCAATGTCGTTTGATAAAGCACCGTTGTGATCGCCTTTGTTGGAGCCATCTGTAGTGTTGCCACCGCTTATTGCTGTTGTTGCACCCATGCCCGAAGAAGAAGAATGTAATCCCGATCCTAGACTGTAGCCGTGGTCCTTTCTTCCCCCACCGGATTTCAGTTCATGCAGTCGGTCTAGTTCGCTATTTAGCACCTTAATCCTTCGAGATACCGTATCCAAATGTCGAGGCTGTGCGAGAAGTGTCATCTGCTGTTCGAGTTTCGACAATGAATGCATCAGAGAGGTCGTAGGGAAGTTGGCGGACTGGAAGGTGAAGAGAGAAAGGTTAGTCAATCAGTCAATGGATGGGATTGAGATCTTACAATAGAGTCGAAACCTTCACCAGACGATGTTCCCACCAGCTTTTCTATCCTCGCAATGCGTTCGTCGATATCTACGACCCTGCCTTGTTGGTGAGCCTTGATCGCTTCAGGCGTGTAAAAGAGTTCATACGTGACAACCTTTCGAAGAAATCAAAGTTTTATCGTATCAGTTTTACTTCACAGGATCCATTCAGTTTCATGCCATGTTTTGATTACTTACATCACCATTTGCATTCTTGATTTCGACCGGATCACCTTCAGCTTTGTTGGGAGAAGATTCAGTGGCCATAGCTTTGTATGCTTCCAGCTGTTTGATCAGAGATTTCGCTTCATCAACACGTTTGCCATAAGTACTTGATGCCGTAGCCAAACCGCCGCTGGCATCACCAGAACCGAGATGTTGTTGATCATCTGTGTAGCGTTGGTAAAGTCGTCCCAGATCGTTTTGTAAGTAGGTAATTTGAGACATGAGTTCACTTTGAGATAATCCTTGGTTGATCTTTGGTTCTTCTGCGTTCTATCAAGGTCAGTTAGTCGGCAAGTCAAAGTCAGTAAAAGAGGAAAACGAGTAGTATTACCTTTTCATTTTCTAACGAGGTACCAAGCTCTTGCACTTCAAAAGTAAGGCGGCGGAACTTTTGCAAGAGAGTTTCTTCTAAGACCATTTGCTTGGGCAGTATTTCATATTCGTCGGTTTCGAGCGCTGGAGGACGACGTACATAGGTGCGATACATAGCTTTCTTTCGTCGAGTGAGCTGGTCTGAGAAGTCTATGTCGTTTGGTAACAAAACGTAGAAGCATAAGCACAGTATTACAAGACACCAATAACTGCTACATTCTACCTTCATCATCGTTTCTTCTTCTTCTTACCTGTGTTGCTGGATTCTACCACACTGTTTTTGAAGCGATCACTTGCTTCTTTATGAGAGACGCGCGAGCGAACCAAGTTTTCAGTATCGTCATCACTAGACTGAGAGAGTAAAAGAAAAAGCATAAGTGATTCAATGGCCAGATATTGTGAAGTGTACTTGCCTGATTGTCATCATTGTTGTGAATGTACTGGTGACCTTGTTCAGTTGTTTCGACCGTTTCGTAGACATCGGGCTGGTCATCCTAGATGAGAAGAAACAACATTAGTACAAGCTATGCCAACGGAGCCGATGCGAAACGCTGTAGCAGTGCAAACATATGGCCATTGCCGTATTAGATTCTTACAATATCAGGTAGAGTGGCGTACTTTGACATGTTGACGCTCAATGTTCGGGAAGAGAAAGAACGAAAAGAAAAACGAGACCTGACCTTGACCTTCAAAATTCATGAGCGGTGTTTCAATTATCAGACGCAGCATTTTATTGGCTGTCGGTATTTTAATATACCATGGGAGGTCTTGACAATCAGGGAATGCTACAGACAGAACCACTGGGACAGAACCACTCTGTGTAGGCTGAATTTTGCGGACAATAAGGACTGATATGGCGGGGGACTCTCTGAGTCCCTGACTTGAGTCCCGGGCATAGCTGGGACTCAATTCGAAATGAAGATAAAACCGCCCCGTCAGGCACAGGAATGGTCTTACTCTTCTCATCGGAAATCGATCTGCAAGGCCCTCTCTTCTCCTGGTATCAGGTCCAGCAAAAATTTGCGGCTCATCAGCTCGTATGGCGGGTAATGTGTGTGCGAACGTGGATCATATACGACGCCAAGGCCGATGGAACAACACAACGATGAACGGCGCATATCTCACCAACCTTCCTAGCGAATTGGTGCGATCAATGGCAGGCTTCCCCACATATGTTCGATTCTTTTATCTTGCACGTGCCGCCCTTAACCCACCTACCAGCCTTTGCAAGAAGTTGTTCCCGGCGATCGGCGAATGACATGACCGACTGGCGGCGAAAGAACTCAGTCCTGGCGATCCTATTCAACCTACTGTCGCTGAAAATGCATTTGTACAGGTGATCATGATGTTCAGGAAGTCTTTTATACAAGGCTCGGTGCTCATGATGGGACTCCATCCCTGCTATCCCATTTGACAACCTTTAATCTTCTCTGATCCGGCTTATTTGTCATTCAAAGGGTAAGTCCACATCATAGCATGAGAATGTAGTAGCATGCTCGCTCTGATATGTTAGGGATATGCTGCAAATCGAAGCTCAGGAACACGATCCTGCCCACACACTCCTCCAACAATGTGTGCCTATTCACTCTGGATTTCAAACTCCGATTGGCTATAACATTATTTTTTTCTGCCCGTCCTTTATTTTGCTCCTTCGTCCCCTCGTCATTACTTTTTTGCCTCCACATTGTCATTCTCTTTTTTCGACAACGACAAACGAACGGACGAACGAACGAATGAACGAACGGTAACTCTCCTTTTCTCACGTCATTTTCATCTTTTGCTTACCATTACTAACTTTTTGCCTTTTGCATCGTGCCTCTTTCTTTTAACACTAGATCGGCTACGACGATGACGACGGCAATAGGGACGACGACGATGCTAATGACGACTCCACCACTGCTTCATGTCGCCCAAAAAGGCTCTTTTTAAAATTTTCAAAAGTAAAAAACATGGGGAAACCCTCGCAATTTTTTTTTTAGGTACACTCCCATTCCTTTGTAGAATCTCGTAGTCCAAGTTACCAATAAAAGTATATCAATTCTTTGCCCATACCCTTCCGCTACTATCACTGATACTTTTACACAGCTTGGCGTCTTTGTCCACCTCCATTTGCTTACTTTTTACAGCAGTTTAGTCATTCCTATTACAATAGCTTGTTGCCATTAAACATTAGCTTAACTACGACCCCAAACATAACCTGTACCATAGCCCTTTTAGATATATCCCATCAATAAAGCCTACTTGAATCATCCTACGAAAGATGTTTCTCAAATTCATAAACATGACAATACCATGTCAATTATAGAGACCAAACTACAGATGAGTAGGACATCATTGACAACTCCTAAAACACCATTGATTTCCTAGTTGTAATAAATCTAATGACATGTACATGGTTGTGCGGTCTATCTTCGCATATATACAAAGTTTTATTGATACAATAGGATTAATAGGCTACGGTACAGGCTTTTCTTGGAGTCCTAGTTAAGCTATTGTCTAATGGCAAAAAGCTAATGTAGCTGATGACCCTGCTAATTGAAGTCATTGGCCTGCTTAATGATGTGCCCTGAAACTTGAATGCCATGGCCAGGAACAGCCCACTATCATTCACTTGTCATTAGATCCCGACTCCATTATTGTAAGCCATGGTTGTAAAACTTAAGCGTGAAGAAATCAGCGGGGTGTGAAATGATTGTCTTCAGGTTTTCGGTTTGCATTCCTAAACTTTTTTCTCGCTGATGACCCTGCAGGTCAAAGTCTGTCGTATCCACAAAGTGTATACAGGCATAAACCACAAAGTGGTCAGTAAAAAAGCACCATATGGTTGGGTTAGCACTTACAAGTTAGTGCAAAAGTCTATTTTAGTACCTGTCTCAAAGGGTAAGCAAAGCAGCCCCTGAGAATTTAAGCATTCAAACCCCGCCAGGAACAGACTTTTGAGTCGACCAAGTTTTTCTAATTGAACACGAACATGATGGTCGCACCTCATCGGTCAACCCTTTTTGCCATTATAACAGGACAATGTCGCTATAGGTGGCCGGTGGTGACCATCACGAGAAGTCTTATAAAAGGAAGAGTTTTTTCTAGTTACTTAGTAGCATTTTCTCTAACCAATCATTTCATAATAAAGACAATCACCTTCTCTCAATTCCTTCTACCAATCTTTATCAAAATCACCACAGTGTATACCATCATGCCACCGCCATTAGATCGTCAAAAGGATGCATGTGGGCCGAGATCTGAGAAATGATTTTTTTGAATTGCATTTTCCGTCGGGACTTGAAATAAAAACATGAATGGTCGCTCGAGACAAAAAAGAAAAGTTTCGAAAACTTTTTTCTAAAAAATCGAGAATTAGATGGTGTCATTAGCCTACTGAACGACCTGTCTTCAAACTTGAACGGTATGGTCAGGAAGGCCGTACGAGCATGCACATGCCATTAGAATTGAGATTCGATCGGTTTGAAATGCGAAGCCCATGGCCGTGAGTAAGCACAGGCCATCACCCTTTCCTTTACGCTTGAGTAAAGTCATGAACTTATCACCGCCATGGGCTTGAGATTTCGGATCGCGATCTAATGGTATGTGCATGCTCGCACAGCCTTCCTGAGCATACCGTTCAAGTTTGAAGACATTTCATCTAGTAGGCTCATGACCCCATCCAGCACCATGAACATTTCGAAAAAAAGTGTTCGAAACCAAAATAAAAACCTGAGAACGGTTCTCAACTTTTTCTGGCGGAGTTTTCCAAAAGGCTGAAAAACCGCAAATGTCCAATCAGATTTCACAAATGCCGTTGCCGCTGAACTGCGCATTGCAATGAGCTCCCCTTTGACAGACTCAATCTGCTATGGTATAGGATCATGTGCGTACCATCAGGACTCTGCTAGGCTCATTCTGAAGTGAGTTATAGTAATGAACGTCTCAGGGCCAATTTAAGCGGGGTGACGGATTTTCTTGTAATATTTCCAAACGCAGGCAGATTTGATTAGTGAGCCTTTTCTGTATGAATTCTATTGTCATGTACCATCAGATTCCTACCATTTGATCCTCCCAATGGTGAAATCTTGTCTGCATGGTAAGCCGTTTCTCAAAACCAAGGCACGGCGGAGTTTGAAAATGCCCATAAATACTCAAGCGAAAAGGCGAAGGGTGATAACCTGTGCTTCTTACCGCCATGGGCTCCACATTTCAAAGTGGTTGAGTCTCGATTCTAATGGGATGTGCATGCTCGCACGGCCTTCCTGAGCAGACGGTCAAAGTTTCAAGACAGGTCAATCAGTAGGTTAATGGCGGTTCCACATCACAGGCTATCGCCATTCCCCCGCTTGCGTAGAGCCATGGGGTCCACATTTCAACGTGGTTAAATCTCAATTCTAATGGGATGTGCTAGCTCGTACGGCTTTCCTGAGTGGACCGTTAAAGTTTCAAGGCAGGTCATTCAGTAGGCTAATGACCGTTTACCATCGCAGGCTATCACCATTCCCTCGCTTGAGTAGAGCCATGGGGTGCACATTTCAACGTGGTTGAATCTCAATTCTAATGGGATGTGCATCCTCGCACGGCTTTCCTGAGTGGACCGTTAAAGTTTCAAGGCAGGTCATTCACTAGGCTAATGACCGTTCACCATCGCAGGCTATCACCATTCCCCCGCTTGAGTAGAGCCATGGGGTCCACATTTCAACGTGGTTGAATCTCAATTCTAATTGGACGGGCATGCTCGTACGGCTTTCCTGAGCGGACCGTTAAAGTTTCAAGGCAGGTCATTCACTAGGCTAATGACCGTTCACCATCGCAGGCTATCACCATTCCCCCGCTTGAGTAGAGCCATGGGGTCCACATTTCAACGTGGTTGAATCTCAATTCTAATTGGACGGGCATGCTCGTACGGCTTTCCTGAGCGGACCGTTAAAGTTTCAAGGCAGGTCATTCACTAGGCTAATGACCGTTGACCATCGCAGGCTATCACCATTCCCCCGCTTGAGTAGAGCCATGGGGTCCACATTTCAACGTGGTTGAATCTCAATTCTAATGGGATGTGCATGCTTGCATGGCCATCCTGAGTGGACCGTTAAAGTTTCAAGGCAGGTCATTCACTGGGCTAATGACCGTTCACCATCGCAGGCTATCACCATTCCCCCGCTTGAGTAGAGCCATGGGGTCCACATTTCAACATGGTCGAGTCTCAATTCTAATTGGACGAGCATGCTCGTACGGCTTTCCTGAGTGGGCCGTTAAAGTTTCAAGGCAGGTCATTCACTAGGCTAATGGCCGTTCACCATCGGAGGCTATCACCATTCCCCCGCTTGAGTAGAGCCATGCGGTCCACATTTCAACGTGGTTGAATCTCAATTCTAATGGGATGTGCTTGCTCGTACGGCTTTCCTGAGTGGACCGTTATAGTTTCAAGACAGGTCATTCACTAGGCTAATGACCGTTCACCATCGCAGGCTATCACCATTCTCCCGCTTGAGTAGAGGCATGGGGTCCACAATTCAACGTGGTTGAATCTCAATTCTAATGGGATGTGCATGCTTGCATGGCCTACCTGAGTGGACCGTTAAAGTTTCAAGGCAGGTCACTCACTAGGCTAATGACCGTTCACCATCGGAGGCTATCACCATTCCCCCGCTTGAGTAGAGGCATGGGGTCCACATTTCAACGTGGTCGAGTCTCAATTCTAATTAGACGAGCATGCTCGTACGGCTTTCCTGAGGGGACCGTTAAAGTTTCAAGGCAGGTCATTCACTAGGCTAATGACCGTTGACCATCACAGGCCATCAGCATTCCCCCGCTTGAGTAGAGCCATGGGGTCCACATTTCAACGTGGTTGAATCTCAATTCTAATTGGACGGGCATGCTCGTACGGCTTTCCTGAGCGGACCGT
>LT554731.1:70362-85025 GCA_900079185.1 Absidia glauca
CGTTCAATTTTCAGGGCACATCATTAAGCAGACCAATGACTTTATCCTGCAGGGTCATCAGCTAGAAAAAAGTTTTGAGATGCAAACCAAGAACCTGAGGACGGACATTTCACATCCCGCCGTTTTCTCCACGCCTGAGTTTTGGTGCCATGACTTATAATCTTGGATTCAGGATCTAATGGCATGTGCATGATGGTGGGGTGTTCCTGGTCATGCCATTCAATTTTCAGGGCACATCAGTAAGCAGGCCAATGACTTTATCCAGCAGGGTCATCAGCTGGAAAAAAGTTTTGAAAAGCAAACCAAAAACCTGAGAACGGACATTTCACACCCCGCTGTTTTCTCCTTGCCTGAGTTTTAGCGCCATGACTTTTAATCTTGGATGCAAGATCTAATGTCATGTGCATGATAGTGGGGAGTTCCTGGTCATGCCGTTCAATTTTCAGGCCACATCATTAAGCAGGCTAATAACTTCATCCAGCAGGGTTATCAGCTGGAAAAAAGTTTTGAAAAGCAAACCAAAAACCTGAGGACGGACATTTCACACCCCGCCGTTTTCTCCCCGCTTGAGTTTTAGCGCCATGACTTATAATCTTGGATTCAGGATCTAATGGCATGTGCATGATAGTGGGGTGTTCCTCGTCATGCCGTTCAATTTTCAGGGCGCATCATTAAGCAGACTAATGACTATATCCAGCAGGGTCATCAGCTAGAAAAAAGTTTTGAAAAGCATACCAAAAACCTGAGGACGGACATTTCACACCCCGCCGTTTTCTCCATGCCTGAGTTTTTGCGCCATGACTTATATTCAGGGAGTCAGGATGTTATGGCATGTGCATGAGGGTGTGGTCGTCCTGTTCATGCCATTTAGTTTTCAAAGCACAGCATTAATCAGGCTTGTTGCAGCGTTCAAGAACCCATTCGACATCCAAATGCATGTTTCATGGTATCATGCAATAGATACGGAGCACGTCCATATTCTTGTCAAATTTGAACTCAGGTTGTCCATCTCAGTTCTGAGAAAGGAATCATTCTTTACAAAAAAAGGATTGAGCCATGCCTTTGAGTAACGTTTTGTTTCTCTTTCTTTCTCCCAAACTGAATGGACAACCTGCGCTTAAATTTAACACGAATATGGACGTGCTCCGTATCTATTGTATGATAGGCAAAAAGCCTGATTTCCTTAGATGTGTTCACGTTTTTGATAGGTACCGCTCCAATCGGTCGCTTTTTTGAAACTTATTGTAGCGTTCATGGACTCGTTCCACATTCAAATGCCTGTTTTATGTTATCATGCAATAGATACAAAGCACGCCCACATCTCTGTCAAATTTGAGCGCAGGATGTTCATCTCAGTTCTGATAAATAAATCATTCTTTACAAAAAATCGGGGTTGAGCCATGCCTTGAAAAAACTTTTTGTTTCTCTTTTTTCTCCTAAACTGAATGGACAACCTGCGTTAAAATTTGACAAGGATATGGACGTACGTCGTATTTATTGCATGATACAAAGAATGCCTGGTTTGCTTCTATAGGTTCACTTTTTTGGTATGTACCACTCCAATCAGTCGCTGATTTGGAGCTTGTGTAGGAATAACAGACACATATCGCAAATGAATAACTGTTCTGTACAATTGTTCAATAGATATGTCTTTAATCTTGCTCCATGTCAAGGTTCAAATAGGTTTATTCTTCTCAGTTTTGAGAAATAGGGCAACTCTTTACAAAAATTGGAAAAGTGGATGATTTTTAGAAAGTATTAAAACCCCGCCATATCACTCTTCGTATAGCAGACTAGATGCATCGGGTGATTTGCATCGATAATATTATAGTTTTCCAGAATACAAGAGTATAGAGAAGAAATAATCAAGTAGATGGTTTTGATTAAGCTTTATTAACTAAATACAACTATGATTAAGCTACATTTCCTTTGGGAGACTGCAAAGACAGATACAGGACTTGTCGTGGAATGACTAATGTAGTGTAATGAGCTGGGGAATGAGGAAGGATCATCTAATCAACGGTTCCAAAAGTATCAGTGGTATTAGACAATAGGAAGTAGGCAGTTAAGTAGTGATGTTTAGTACTGCAATGGCTGAAGAATCTACAGTGGAATGGAAGTGCACCTAAAAAACAAAGCGAGGGTTTACCTTGTTGTTCGTAATCTCTTGCATCCAAGCCCTAATCTAACCACATGTCTATCCAGTCCTGGTGCCAGAAAGCCTATATCCGTTGTCTTTTCATTCCATAAGCTAAGAGAAAGAAGCGTATTGATGGGAAATGTTAATGTTAGCAACGTAAGAGAGAGGTAGACAGGGTGCTGGAAAGGAGAGAGTTACCCTGCATCCGCCGCTGAAGATTGTTGTATAAAGGAGAGGCCGTTCGTGGTGCAGTGTTAATGTCGATTGAAAGAAAAAAGGTGATGAAGAAGCAAAGAAGAAGCAAAACAAAGGATTGATGGAAAAAGAGATCTTTTGTTTGATACTTTGGGCCCTGGCGGAGTTGGAATATTTGGCGAGGAAAATCAGGGGCAATGGTTTTTCTCGGCCTGACATAGAAATGCCCTGAGTCAGTCAAACTCCATTCAAACATTGTAGTGATGATTTTGAATCGTGGCCACTACAAGACTTTAGTACGATGTTCAAGTAGTGCCATTGGTTCATGTACGCTAAAAGTCAAGTCAAGAGAGTTAAGCAGCAGTAACAAGGCATCTTTTTTTTTATTTGGTGATCTAAGTAGAAGTGAAAACAAGAAAATTATGGAAATATACACTAGCTAACACTATGTCTAGGATTGTGCTGACTGATTGGAGAGTTTGAGTCACAGGTGCAAGAAGGATTTCATGTCAAACTGTTGACCAGGAGATTTGATAGCCACACCCTTTTCCGTCACAATGGCAGAGATCAGTTCACTAGGAGTCACATCAAAGCTAGGATTCCAAACGCCGATCTGTTGAGCAGCGGTGCGGACGGTAGTTGGTACAGGTTTGCCGTCCTTCATAACTATGCCAGCTACATGAGTCAGTTCATCGGCAGGTCGCTCTTCGATGACGATATCTTGGCCAGTCTTGGTGTTGAGATCGATAGAGGTGGAAGGGGCAGCTACGATGAAGAGGATGCCGTGATGTTTGGCGGTGATGGCGAGTTGGTAGGTACCGATTTTGTTTGCAGTATCGCCATTAGCAGCTACACGATCGGCGCCTACAATGATGGCCTGTACGCTAGGGTTTTGCTTGAGGAGAGCTGATGCCATTGAGTCGCAGACCAGAGTGGCGGGGATATTTTCATAGACTAGTTCGTAGGCGGTTAATCGAGATCCTTGGTTGTAGGGCCGGGTTTCAGTACAGTAGGCATGTTTCAAGTCACCGCGAGCGTGTAGATCCCGAATGATACCCAAGGCAGTACCCCACCCAGCAGTGGCTAAAGACCTATCCATCAAGAAGAACCGATCGTATCAGTTACACATCCTCCTCATCTTCTTTCTTTTATACCATCATATCTTTACCCGGTGTTACAGTGAGTCAGCACACTGATATTCTTGTTGTTGCCTACATGATTGACGATAAAGTCGGCCCCGTGTTTCCCGATATTCTTGTTATCCTGCACGTCGTCCACCAACATTTGTTCAGCGGCCTGCACATACAACTGGACCACCGAGGCAGCAGTAGCCGAATCCACCGAGGCAGCCTGTTGATTGATAGCGCTCAGTTTGGCAGCAGCATCAAAAAGATTGACAGCAGTAGGTCGAGAGGTCTTCAGATATTCCAACGAGCTTTCCAAAAAGGTCAAAGCAGCCGATGCAGAGTCACCAAATTCACCTTGAGCTTGGCGGGTAGAGGCGTCCACCGCTAATGACAAGGCAGCAACAATGGCAATGGCTGGTGCACCCCGGGTCTTCATGGTCTTGATTGCAGCATGGCCGTCTTGGACAGTCTTTACAGTTTCAAAGATGGTTTCGTGAGGCAGGGCCAATTGGTCGAGAATCTGTAAATGGCCAGGCGTATACTTGATGGCTTCCAAGGTGGTGGCTGACGTTTGGTCTATAGAAACACATAGTGTATTTGTAAGAAACGAGATTGAGTATTCGATAGAGCCTCAAAACATTGCTATAGAAGCATTACCGGTCATAAGGGTTAACAAAAAATTGGTTGATAAAGAAAGGGAGAATGTCCTCGGCCGCAACTTTTAAGAAAAATTATTCAAACCCCGCTCTTTTCGCTGGTGGTGACTGGTCCCCGCTATAAAGCTGTGTGTTTTTGTTTATTTCTATTTCTTTCTTCTTTATCTTCTTCCCTTTACTCCAACTATAGTTTGTTGTCCTTTGTCTCGCCGCTATGGATATCGATGATTACTTGAACCTACAATCTCATTCAGATGGGTCTACTTTGGATCTCCAAGATATGGTAATGGCCAATCAAGACAACCCCCACAACAGCAACGATACCAACTCAACGAGGATCGGCCCAACAACAACACCAGCAGCAACAACAGCAACTACAGCAGCAGCAACAACAGCAGCGGCAGCAACTACTGAGATGGCTCCTCACGATGATATAGCCAATAGTTATCCACTCTCATCAACGACTTCTAGTTCGACAGCCTGTTGGAATGATGACTTGGGGTTAGGTGCGTCTGAAACTGATAACGTCAACCGTCTTTTCGACAAGACTCCACTGCCACCCGACGTTGAACAGTTTTTGTATAGTTTTGGGAGTCATGCCGATCTACTGTCTTCTCATCAGAACTGGGCCCTGTTAACACAAGCAACACACGATCAACAGGCCCTATCATCCTTACCGCCCATGCCGCTGACGGATCGAACAGCGACTGCAAGCTGCTTACCTGATTTCTTGGCACCTCAATTCCTTACTCTGACAACAACCGCCGCACCAAGTCTGACGACGAATGATTCGATGGACGTCGCTGAAGAAACTGCTGGAAACGATACGACTGACCCTCAACCACTGTCAGCGACAACGACAACAAAAGCAACAGAAGCAACAGGGGCAGATCTAGCAACAACAACAACAACAACAACAACAACAACAACAACAACGACGACGACGACGGCAGCAGCACCAGCATCAGCGACATCGACGGAAACCCCACCCACGGGATCATCTGGAATGGTCACTCGAGCGAAACGACAAAGATCGGTCGATGTAGGGTCTAAAGCGTCATCAACGTCATCACCGACATCGTCATCTCCGACAGCTGCTTCCCCTCCGGCGAAAAAGAAACGTGGCAAGAAGCTGTATTGTATATGTCAGCAACCGTATGATGGACAACCCATGGTGCAGTGTGATGACTGTAAGCAATGGTAAGGCGGATCAACTACATCAAGGACCATGAATGCGCTAACCAATGACTGATATGATGTTTGTTCTGTTAGGTTTCATTGTACCTGCGTGAATCTGGATGCCGACGAAGTGGAAAATGTTGATTGGATATGCGACTCTTGTAAACCAGGTAAGCAACAAAACAGTGGACAAAATGGGCTAGGCAACCGTAGGTGCGTTATACTTCTTGTGAGTGGGTGGTGTCATGGGCGGCTGGATGATGGATGGCTTGGTATGTATTGTGCAAAGAGGGAGGGGCAGGGAATACCACATTCTAGTTTATCACCACTTGTAGCTGTACTTGTTTGACACTGTCATCTTTTAAATATATCCATCAATACCATACACCTTCCTTCTTCTGTACCTTCATTTTGCTATCCTTCCTATTCTACTCTATTGTACCCTGAACACAACGCAAAGGGCAAGGATCGGGGAAGGAGGGCTGGGTTGGATTGGGTTGGGTTGGGTTGGAGGTTGGGTATATCATGCATCATCGCCTTGAACAAGAAATAAAATGGAGTTACGCTTAGCCTACTTATCTTTGTTGTCCAAACCCATTCACGCCTTTGCCACTATGCTCACTTTTACTGACTTGATGATTCTTTCTTGTAGATGACAACCCGGACGATGGCGCTGACCAACCAGACTCAATTGAATCCGTGGACCAAGTAACAACTCCTCAAGACCAGGTAAGAAATAGGACTGAAAAAGCCGAGATCGTATCCCTAATTGCACTATATATCTTTGCTATACAGCTCAAGACTCCAACTAGGCACGTTCGACATCAACACACATGCTTATTGGCAACTTGCAACAATCATACCCGGGCGGATTCCTATTGTAGCGACGTCTGTGCACGTTTGGGCTCAGGTGGCAACATTCTCAAATCTAGAAACAAGAGACGAACGAAACCCACCACAACTACTACCAGCACTACCAGCACTGCAGATCATTCGGACGCAGAGTCACCAACTAGCGAAGCAACAGAACAATGGACACCCCAAGCGAATGAAACTGAAGCTGTCACCATGATCGATCCCATCCGTAAGAACGTGCTCAAGAACCTTACCACCACATTGACACCAATCCTGACCCGGGTCACCGACGAACTTCCTGAAACATTGGCAGCCCAAGTTACGAACGACCCCTTGAAGGCTGCTGAAGCACTGGCGGCACAAATCGAAAATGCGATCTATGATTACCTTGGTGACGATGATGACAATGGTAGCAAATTGTGTGGAACTAGATACAAGGTGAAGGTGCGATCACTTTTATACAATCTACGGGACAAGGCAAATCAAGAATTCCAAAGGCGGGTGGTACGTGGTGATCTGTCGACTGAAACCCTGGCCCAGATGTCCTCTGAAGATATGGCGAACCCTGAACTGAAGTCTATGTCCGAATCACTCCGAGAAAAGAGTATCAAGAATTCTGTCCTGAAGGTGGAGAACATGCCGATCATCAAGAAAACTCACAAGGGGGATATCATCATGATGCCAAAGGAGAAGAAGTCTAGCAACAAGGATCGATCATCTTTGTCATCACGCCTTCCGAAACTCACAACAACAAGCAGTAACAAAGATATCAACAGTGCAAAGTTACCAACGACACCATCATTCTCAGTATCGCCCTCATCAGCATCTACAGCATCAGTCACGCCTACTGCTCTCTCGAACATAAACAAGGAGACAATGGATGAACTCTGGAAGCAAATTGGGATCACAAGGAACTCTAAAGCCATGGAAAAGCAAACCGAAGTGGAGGCCAGCCAAAGAAAAAAGTCATCTGTGGATCTCGAAGCTCTGCTTGGTGCCGAAGACGAAGATATGGACCTTTACGCAGGCGAAGACGACGAAGGCGGCCCCTCTAACTCGACAGGATGCTGGAGTGGACGGGTGGATATGCCAGATGTAGCCTCCTTTGATGCTCAAGCACGACAGATTGGTGGCCGGACCCTGACCCAACAAGAATGGCATGATATTCTCCCATCGGTGATGTTTGTGGAAGGGCGGATCCGGATGGATAGTGCGGACAAGTATGTCTCAAGTCTGGAACAATCAACGAGCCGCGACATAGTCTTATTGGAGGTGGCATGTCAGTCCTCGACCGCCGCCAACGAACGCCACATGCAAACTTTACTGAACTACTTTGAATGCCGAAAACGCTATGGTGTGGTTGGACACGACAAGACGAAGATCAAAGACTTTTATCTGTGGCCTCTTTATAAATCGCAACCTATGCCTCGTGCCCTTCGAGCCGTATCAGTGGAGGATAAACCCCGCAATGTCGACATGCTTCTGGGCGTACTTGTCGTATCGAAACCTCGCCCTGGTCAATCCATACTACCACCACCCCATGGAAAACAGCAAACTCACCATCAGTACAATCCTTCACAACAGTCTCTTCACACTCAGCCTCAGATCCCATACCATCATCCATCACAGCACACCCAACAAGATCCGTCCTCTTTCCCTTACCAATTGCAACGACAAAGATACCAATCTCAACCACAGAAACCACCTTCCTTCCCCCAGCTTAGCGATAACAGTGATCACATCAATAACAATAGCCAATCCCCTTACAATCCCTCATATCCTAATTACTATCCTTCTTGAACCCCTAAAAATGTACTAGTTGGTAGCGTTTTGTAGATAAAATAAAAAAGTGTAATGTTTTCATAGCATTCGAATAGGTCAAAATTTGGTGCATAGGTACATGACAATATAAGATGATCGACGCTTATGCAAAAGAGCAAAGTCAAGCAGGTGGATCCAAATAGGTTTTATTCGACTGAATGAGACTATGATTAAGCTACATGTCCAAGTGAATGGCAGTGAATACAGGGCTTGTCGTGGATTGACTAATCTAGTGTGATGAGTTAAGGAAAAGGGAGGAGGAGAGCGGACCAATATTATCCAAAGTATCAGTCGTAGTAGGCATTGGGAATGGCCCAGGGAATTGTGCACTTTATCGGTACAATGGCTAGGTAATCTACTATGGACAGGATGAGTGCACCTAAAAAAAATTTTGCGAGGGTTTCCCCATGTTTTTTACATTTAAAAATTTTAAACTGGCCTTTTTGGGCGACATGAAGCAGTGGTGGAGTCGTCATTAGCATCGTCGTCGTCTCTATCGTCGTCGTCATCGTCGTAGCCGATCTAGTGTCAAAAGGAAGAGGAACGATGCAAAAGGTAAAAAGTTAGTAATTGTAAGCAAAAGATGGACATGACGTGAGAAGGGGAGAGTTACCGTTCGTTCGTTCGTTTGCTCGTTCGTTCGTTCGTTTGTCGTCGTGGAGTAAAGAGAATGACAATGGGGAGGAAAAAAGTGATGACGAGGGGAAGAAGGAGCAAAAATAAAAGACGGGAGAAATGAGTTCTTGTAGCCAAATCGGGTTTTAAAATCCAGAGTGCATATTTGGAGGAGTGTTTGGGTAGGATCGTGTTCCTGAGCTTCAATTTGCAGCAGATTCCTAACATATCAGAGTGAGCCTGCTACTACATCATAATGCTATGATGTTGGCTTACCTTTTGATTGGCAAGGAGGCTGGATTAGAGAAGACTGAATGTTGCCAAATGGGATGGCAGGGGTCTGCAAATCACCTGGTGCGCCAAGTCCTGACATACAAAGGTTGCATGAAGGTGGTCTTTACGAATAAAACGCCGGGGTTTGAATTGCGCCACAATCAAAACCAGCCCGGAAGGCAGGACAGGGATTGTATTTATAGCATTCATGCATTACCCGAGAAGTGGAATGATAGACGAGATGCATGTATTTGTAAAAACGCAGGTCTTGAGTTTACTATTGTCGTACTGTTCGGCCAGCAACAATCAAAGAGGCGAAACATGTCCCTTTGATTGTTTCGCTTGATAGATGAAGTGTTAGGTCCAATCATCGTTTTGTGATTTAGCCCTCCGCCGAAATGATCGGCCCTCGTTTGGGTCCTTGAGATGATAGACGGGGTCGTGTAATCAATCAGGCGTACAAGACTTTATCCGGCGATGGGAACTGAGTAGTTTCCGTCATGTATCAGTGGCGATCATGAGGTAAAGTTTTTCGTTGTTATTGTCGTTTCTGTTATTAGACACTAATGACTATTATTAACTCCAAAGACTTGTTATTATGATGATAGACGGATTTCTAAAAGTAGACAATACCATGCTTCAACTCCGCTCTCCTTCTTTTTGTTGAACCACAAGGTTCCCGGGCTCACTTAAATACCTTCCCAACGTTTAATCATCCTTTCTTCTCTTCATTTTGTTTCTTTTATTCCAATATCTTTCACTATACCCTCTTCAAAAGAGAAACGATGGCATTCTTAAGTAAGTTTTGAAACACTGACGGAGTTTGACAAATTTAGCATGAAACCTGTCAATCAGAAAACGCTCAGTGATGCTATCTTTACAACACCATTATCATCAAGCAGAACAAAAAACTCATATTCTCTTCTTCCTGTATGAATAGACATTGCATTACCGTGGAAGAAAAGGGGGGTCAAGTGCTCAAAGTCAATCATTCTCCCAAACCTGATCACGTCGGAATTTGAAATATCCTCGTCGGCTTCGTTACCTTTGCTCCCGGTCAGCCGCACAGGTACCACTCATCAAGGTACTGATGATGATACCAATCATTCCATACCACCACCATTATCACCGCCACCACCAAGCTATCATGACGAATCCGGGTTTTGTGCACCCTCTACACCCACTGATCAAATGGCAGGGAGCAGGCATCTGCGCCATTACACGATTGAAAAACGTGAAGAAGAAGGAAATGAAGATTTACCGCCTTATGAATGTACTGTATATAAAATGGGATACATGAAGGTCAAAAAAGAAAGGGATAGTCAATCACAAAGGTCAAGTAGACGATCATGGAGGTAAGACGAACAATCGGCGTTTGAATTATGTACCCAGGCACTAATCAATCACAATCTCCTTTTTCTTTATGACATGCATGAATGTTATAGGAAACTATACATTGTACTATGGGGAACGACAATACGTGCTTACAAGACGGTTCCCATGACAGATCTCGAGGAGAAGAAACCTGTGTGGTGTTACTCTATGCAAGATGCAGAGGCTGGCCAAGCATCTGATTACAGTAAACGCCGACATGTTATTCGATTAAGGATCCACCAGGGTCCCCAGTTCTTAATCAGGACCAAAGGAGAAGAAGATCAGTTGTTTTGGATCGAACATCTACAGGCCTCCGTCAATGTCAGTCTGGATCTGGATGAACGGCGCATGCCCCAATTCATTACATCCTCTCGGCGAAGGAGAAGAGCCACCCGAGTTCAACAAGATCCTAACGTCGCTTCCTCGCCTTCTAATCGTCAACGGGAAGGTGCTTTAATATAGACTACTGTACTATCACTCTTCCTTAATTAATAAACTTTCCCCTCCTCTCTCTGTCCCCTTGTCATACCGTCCCCAGATCATCCGCCACCATTGATTACATGTATCACTATGAAACGTGTTTGTAATTATCGTCCTCCACCCCCTGTCTCCTCATTTCCCCCGACTACACTCCTCTTCTAATTACACTATTCGAGATGTACCTGAGATCGAGATGACAAAATTAAGCTTGTAAAAAATCTTGTATTTCAAACCCCGCTCCTGGCGCCTTAAGGGCAGATTTTCTCCCTTTGCCTTTTATTTGCTTCTTCTTCGCTTCTTTTTCTCGCTTCTCTTCCCGACGGTATGACATTGCTTCTGACTTAAGCCCCTTATAAGCCAATACCATTTCCGCAATAAACAAAAGGTAAACTATTCCTTCACACGATAGTGATATTTTCCCACCATGACCAACATTGCATAATTCTTTACTTTTTTCTCACTAGATCGGCTGCGAATGGCAACGGATATTGGCTCTCTGATATCAGGAATGGATGGACATGTATTATGTTTAGGGATTCGGAATAAGGGACCAAAAAATCATGGGGCAGGGGACCTTCGTAATTTTTTTTTTCTGAAGCACTCACTTCGTTTTAGTAGAACCCTCCGCACTGCATTGTGGAATGGCACTATGTCTCTGCTCACTGCTGCTCTTAGCACCGCCGTGCAGATCGCTTCTTCTTCACTCTCTTGGTCATTACACTAGATTAGTCGGTCACGAAATGTCTCTTAGATGCCCACCCCCTCCCCTCGACTTTTTTTTTTTGTTACATAAACTCCGGCACTGACTGATCCATATATCGAAGTGTGATAACGCCGGTGCAGCAATGAACAAGTCCAGTAACTACGTATCACAAACGCTTATCCACCAACAAAATGATCTTACATGGCGAACGAGCTTATGTACGGTTTAGAATGTATAGCTTCCATGTCTTATAGATGAATCTAATGTGTAATCTGCTTAAATAAACCCACATTCTTCTTGTAACACCTACCTTTTATGTGGCTGACTAGTTGGAGAGGCTAGACTTCAGGCTGAACTTGAAGAGCTTGCATTAACGGTTTCTTTTGACGCCACGACTTTTGAGTGGCCCGTGTGCATAATGGTTTCACCTTATTTTTAGAAGAAGGGTTTGACTTGGATCAGATCGGGGCCGCTTTACATCAAAATGGCTCGCTTCAAGAGTTTCTGTCTTCTTTTAAGGGCTAAAGTGGGCTTTTTCTTCTTCATCTGCATTGTATATTAGAATGACACATGTAATATAGAATTGGATCAATGAAAGCAGCTGTCATTGATCCAAAAGAACTCTTTTCCAAGGGAATGAGGAGAAACCCATTGCAGCAAGCTCTTCGGCGGGCTTTGAAAATAAAAATCAGGCAAACTCCTATTCGACCCCTTGCATTGACAAGCAATGGTTCTCAGATGACACTTGCTCCAAGCTATCTCTAAAATTGATCTGTCTTCCTTGCGTTGGGTCGATAAGCTATGAGAGGTTACTGTTAGAAAGTATCCCAACCCGGCGGTATCGAAATAGGCAAAAAAATTGGACAATTGTTTCTGAACCCCCCGACGATCTCACCATTCTTCACAAAACTCCGTCAACCACCTCTTGTTTTCTTGCTGGTCTCGACTCTCTATCATGTTCCGGTTTCAAATCCAAAATGTGTGGCGTATTTATAAAGAGCAGTTTGTTTCTTTTTCGAGTGTTTGTTTGTTCTTAACTTTACACTCTATCTTACCACTTTTTCGCTTTAGTACGATGGGCCGCAAAACAACACGACAAGTTCTATTCGGAGGTCCAGGTGGTGAGATCCAAAAGCCTAATCTCAAAGCCGATATCGTTGCAGGATGTGCTGAATTCGTGGCCATGACCATCTTCATTTTTTTGGCGCTTGGTGGTGTCCAGGGTGCGCTTGAATCAGCCTTGGGTCCAAGTGTCTCGGCAAGGTAAAGTCGGAGTTTGAACATTTGCATGAATGCCAACTTTTTTTTCTCTCTAGCCAAATCCAAAGCGTAGCCTTCAGTTTTGGTGCATCTGTTACTGTTGGGCTGTTTATGTGCTGCCCTTACTCTGAAGGTGCATTGAATACGGCGGTTCTACTCTCTCTTGTATTGTGCCGCAAGGTCAATTGGCTTCGAGGTATCATCATGTTCTTTGCCGAGCTTGCTGGCGCCATTCTTGGAGCCTACTTTGCCAATTTTGTCACAGCAAATGAACTACAAGGTGCTAATGCTCTGAACCCTGGATTTAACTATGCACAAGGTTTCTTCGCCGAACTTTTGCTCACGTGTGTGCTGTGTATTGTCGTACTCTTTGTCATTGTCGACAATCAGTTCTCATCTCCTTCATACAATCCATTTGTGGTGGGCATCACTCTGTTTATGATCCATATCGTCGGCACTCCCATTGATGGCACCTCTGTGAATCCTGCTCGTTCTTTTGGTCCAGCAATTGTGACAGGCAAGTGGGCCAACCATTGGATCTTCTGGTTTGGGCCTTTGATCGGCAGTTTCTTCGCCTACCTAATCTATGCTGCATTCAAAGTAGCTGAAAACGCTCTCCAGGTGATCGATTATGAAAAGGATGAATTCATGGCTCACAATGTTCACCAGACCGGCATGAGCCCGGTAAATCAACCAGTTGGCTCTGTACCTGCTCAACCACCTAATAACTACCCCACCAATGATACATCAACCAACCGTGTAGGAAATCAACCTGTCTGATCTTTTAATAATTACATACTCATCAGCTCTTAATAAACTTGTCTCTTGGTACCTCCTATTCTTTCGGATTTTGAAACGTCGCCACGTTTCGAAATCTTTATAATGTCCAAATTTTGCAAACTTTTGTTTTCTCTCCCTCTATACTTCCCCATCACTTTTTTTTTCCTTGGACATTATGGTGCGCACAAACTAAAAGCGACAAAACCTTGAATTTAGTTTAATTTTTTGATTTACGGGATGGACAGCCCAACCTCAAAATTTACATAGACTCAGAAGTGCTTTTTATCTATCGAATGATACCAAGAAGATTTGATTTCCTTGGATGATTTGCCATTTTTGATACCACTCCAATTGGTCGCTTTTGGAGGGCTCTCGTAGCGTTCACGGCCGCATACAACATAATATTGCTTGTTTCTGGGTATCAATCGATAGATATGCGTTGCATCGTGCTGCCTGTCAAATTTGACGGTAGGTTGTCTATCTCGGTTTTGAGAAATAAGCAACTTCTCTTAAGGACGTCAAAAGGTTACATTATCAAATAGCTCAAATGTTTTTGATTTTCAAACCCCGCCCTTTGAAGAAAGGACAGACCTTGGAAAAGGGGAATGCTACAGACAGAACCACCGGGACAGAACCAATCTGTGTATGCTGAATTTTGTGGACAATAAGGACTGATATGGCGGGAGATTCTCTGAGTCCCTGACTTGAGTCCCGGGCATAGCTGGGACTCAATTCGAAATGAAGATAAAACCGCCCGCCAGGCACAGGAATGGTTTTACTCTTCTCATCGGGAATCGATCGGCAAGGTCCTCTCTTCTCCTGGTATCAAATCCAACAAAAAGACACATATCAAGTGCAGCTCATCAGCTCGTATGGCGGGTAACGTGTGTGCGAACGTGGATCAAATACGACGCCAAGCCCGATGGGACAACACAGCGATAAACGGCGCATACCTCACCAAGCTTCCAAAAGAATTGATGCGATCAATGGCAGGCTTCCCCACATATGGTCGATTCTTTTATCTTGCCCGTGCCGCCCTTAACCTGCCTACCTGCCTCTGCAAGAAGTTGTTCCTGGCGATCGGCGAATGACATAACCGACTGGCGGCGAAAGAACTCAGTCCTGGCGATCCTATTCAACCTACCATCGCTGAAAATGCATTTTTACAGGTGATCATGATGTTCAGGAAGACCTTTATACAAGAC
>LT554731.1:85035-98372 GCA_900079185.1 Absidia glauca
TCAAGTAACAGTGGGTTGCTTGAGCAAATTTGATATGGGAATTGGAGATGGTAAAGTACTATAGGCATGAAGAAGAGTAAAAAATCTTATAAAGATGGTATCAAGTATGATTTATTGAAGAATGAAACCATGATTAAACAGTATGTATAAGTGTAGGGGCTAAAAGTCCACAAAGGGTATATGCAGGACTTGCCGGGGAGAGACTAATGTAGTGTCATGACCTAGGGGATGGAGGAGAGGGGAGCAGGTCAATGGTATCAAAAGTGCCAGTGGTGATGGGAGCAGGGATTAGGCCAGAGGATGATGCACTTTAGCAGTGGATTGGCTAGGGAATCTACTGTGGACATGATGAGTGCACGAAGAAAAAAAAATTCAAGGGGTTTCCCATGTTTTTTTGATTTAAAAATTTTAAAAGTGCCTTTTTGAGCGACATGAAGCAGTGGTGAAGTCGCCATTAGCATCGTCGTCGTCTTTATCGCTGTCGTCATCGTTGTAGCCGATCTAACGTCGACAACAAAATGCAAGATAAAAGACTTCCAAGGTACTGAGAGGAAGGGAGCGTAATTGTTCGTTCGTTCGTTCGTTTGTTCGTTCGTTCGGAGTCGTCGTGTAAAGATCGTCATATGATGGCCGAGTCGTTCGTGGGGAAATGCAAATGACGATGGAAAAATAAAGTGATGAAGAAGCGAAGAAGGAAGTAGATAAATGATTGATGGGAAAAAGCGATACTTATAGAATTTTCGAACTCCGCTGCGCTCAGGTTTGAAGGGGAGTCGGAGTTAGAACTGCACGGTTCTCAGGTCGTAAAAATGGTCATGGAAACCCACAAAAATCGTGGAGTCTCATGCCTTGGACATGATTTGGCATGATTTGGCGTGATTAGTTGTATACATTGATGATTTTTACGTTTGACAGTACCAATCATGCCATAATATATCACTTGGGCAATACCGTTTGTATCATATAACATCCTAATGTAGATCCTACCAAGAATCACAAAGATAACAGCTCTAACCGTCTGCATATCCTCTTTTCAAGCGTAACAAAGCAAGACAAACGTTTATTCTACTATAACACAAAAAAAAGGTATCAAGTCTATCTGTACGGGCGTGGGTCACTAAATCTAAGGGAATCTATTTAAGAGGTACTAACGGGACCAGCGAGCTTGTTCAGTTTCTTGTCATGATTCTTTTTGCGATTGTGGTTCCCGAAGCGAGCCTTGTTCTTGTCCTTGTACGACCTTTGCTTGCTTTCGGAGGGCGGCGGTGGTTTTGATGCTGATTCCTTCTGTTTCTGTTGCTGCTCTGACTTGACCTTATCGCCGACTTGTTCCTGACTGCCATCAAAGAGCATATATTTATCGAGGATGCGTTGTTTTCTCGGCTATGCCACATACAATGAAGGTACTATTAGTAAGATGCTTGCTTCAAAATAAGGATTCTGTTGTTCAACTTACATTTCGATTAAACATGATAGCCCATCCTTCGAGTTGTTCGTCGGACATGTTGGTGCGTTTCCGTAATGCGTCCCGCTGTGCTGATTTCCGTGTTGCTGACGATCGATCGAAGACCTGGGGATGATCGACGTACATATGGACAAGTTCGCTTTCATTCATTGCGTTGGGATCGACTTCCTTCTTGGCACGTACCGCTTCCAGTGCTGCTTGGCCACCTTCGTCCACGGCGGCAAGGTCCACAGGTCCCGGCATTTCGTTCACCGAGTCATAAGAGTCGTCGATTTCGTCCTCGTACATGTCGTAAATGCGTCGTAACATGTTGGCCTTTTCGTCCTTGGTGTGTTTCTTGTTCTCCAGTAATGTTTCCGTGGTTCCTTGGCTATTGAATCATCACACAAGGGCAAGTATTAGATTCTCACTACTTCTTCCGGCTATACGTTACTTACTTTTTCTTTCCAAGATAAACCTTGTTCTGTTGTACAATTCCACCTGAAAAGACATCGAATTCATCCTTGTCGAATATGTTGCGCCGCGAGTCCAAGATGCTGGTGGTTTGAGGGGCGGATCCTGTAGTGTGCGAGGGTTTCGGAGATGTCGTTCGTTCCATAGATCGATCCAAAGATGCCACAGACGGCGGGAGATTGTCTTCCAAGAGTTGCATAATCACCATTTCAGCATCGTCATTGTTGGCTACCAGACAGGCTTCTACAAACCCTTCACCAAGGTCAGAGAAGATATCGCGGACTTGAGAGATCAATGAGGTGCGTTGGATGGAGTCGGCGGATGACGCAGTAGCCGTAGTACTATGGTTGTTGGGTGTTGAAGCAGCGCTTGCCTCGTTATTGTTCCTCGAAGCATCGCGTTGTTCCTGTTGCTTTTTGATCCGATTTCCCCAAGATTGCTGGATTCCAGTAGCCAATTCTTGAATCTGCGTTTCCAAGACCAGAGATAAGAAGGATAGTTGTTCGCTCCCGTCGTGGAATAGATCGTGGTTGATGTGTTCCAATCGCTTCGCCGTTTGCCATTCGACTTGCCAATCCATGAGAAGAGGAGCGTCCACATAGACAGTTTTGCTTGAATCGACCCCACATTGCTCTATCCACGCCAAGATCTGGTCACTAAGAGATTCCACAATAGCTTCCGCATCACTGGTGATCTTGATGTCGCTGACTTTCTCGACGTTTCCGGATTGATCGACTGTTGCATAGCCAAGAGGTGAGATATAGTTGATTTCTACCAAGGTGTTGAATGTGTTCACCAACGACTGTTTCACGAGGTACGTCCAATAGCTGATCTCCACGGTGTCGGCGCCGTTGACTGACGAAGGTGCGAATCGATCCAAGAGCTGTTCGTAGCAAGACTGTAACACCGGAAAGAGTCGAGGAATATATGTGCCGAGACAGAGAACTTTGGTTTCCAATAGGCGTGCCACCACAAGAGTACGTTCCAAACAGGCTTGTTGCCAAGTTGCAGCAGATGACGATGCCATGGTTGCCATGTAGCCATCGATTGATTCCAAAGTATCCACAAGCTGATCGACACTGCTGACATATTGATCCCGAAGCTTCGATTGGCTGTTGAAGAGTTGAGAGAAGAACCTTCGTACGACAGTAGGATTGGTGCGAGCAAAGACAAGGGCAAAGACATCGAGGGCACCGGGTGTTAAAGGCGACGATGGCGGTAACACGGATCCAGAGGCAGAAATAGCATCACCTGAGCGTACATAGACCAAAAAGATGAGCTGCAAGACTTGGTGGTCGACATTGCCTTGATCGATTTCTTGAAGAAGGACGGTTTGACACCAAGAATAGAGACCACTGTTGCGATCCATTTGGTCAAGGATTGAGGAATCATCGCCATTGAGAAGGTCGGTTAATGTCGATAACCAAATGGTGTGTCCCTTTTTCCACAGTTCATCGCTGACACCATTGGTATTTCTTGGGATGTAAGGGAGTAGGTCTATCATTAATGCGTGAGTCGGAGGAGAGAGAAAGACAAAAGAAAGACTAAAAGAAACGAAGTTTGTATTTTTCACCGCTAAAACTGCGGTTGGGGCGGAGTTGGAATTACTTTGACTCGACCTGTCACAGCAAGAAAAGGGTCCTTCTCAAGACACACACCGGGATGCAGATAAAAATAAGAACCCTATTGAACACAGTCATGTGCACTGACAAGGTAATAAAAGTTTGCTGGTGATGGAATGATATGATCCTCTGTTTTCTCGGGAGAATTCTAGGGGCATGTCCATATGGGGAATGCTACAGACAGAACCACCGGGACAGAACCAATCTGAGTAAACCGAATTTTGCAGACAATAAGGACAGATATGGCGGGGGACTCTCTTGAGTCCCTGACTTGAGTCTCGGGCATAGCTGGGACTCAATTCGAAATGAAGATAAAACCGCCCCGCCAGGCACAGGAATGGTCTTACTTTTCTCATCGGGGGTCGATCGGCAAGGCCCTCTCTTCTCCTGGTATCAGGTCCAACAAAAGCACACATATCAATTGCGGCTCATCAGCCCGTATAGCGGGTAACGTGTGTGCGAACGTGGATCAAATACGACGCCAAGGCCGATGGAACAACACAACGATAAACGGCGCATATCTCACCAACCTTTCAAGAGAATTAGTGCGATCAATGGCAGGCTTCCCCGCATATGATCAATTTCTTTTATATTGCACGTGCCGCCCTTAACCCACCTACCAGTCTCTGCAAGAAGTTGTTCCCGGCGATCGGTGAATGACATGACCGACTGGCGGCGGAAGAACTCAGTCCTGGCGATCCTATTCAACCTACCGTCGCTGAGAATGCACTTGTACAGGTGATCATGATGTTCAGGAAGACTTTTATACAAGACTCGGTGCTCATGATGGAACTCCACCCCTGCTATCCCATTTGGCCACATTCAATCTTCTCTGATCCAGTCTATTTGTCACTCAAAAGGTAAGTCCACATCGTAGCATGCGAATGTAGTAGCATGCTCGCTCTGATATGTTAGGGATCTGCTGCAAATTGAAGCTCAGGAACACGATCCTGCCCACACACTCCTCCAACAATGTGTGCCTATGCACTCTAGATTTCAAACCCCGATTGGCTATAAGATTATTTTTTCTCTGCCCATCCTTTATTTTGCTCCTTCTTCCCCTCGTCGTTACTTTTTTGCCTCCATTGTCATTCTCTTTACTCCACTACGTCAAACGAACGAACGAACGAGCAGACGAACGAACGAACGGTAACTCTCCTCTTCTCACGTCATGTTCATCTTTTGCTTACCATTACTAACTTTTTGCCTTTTACATCGTTCCCCTTTCTTTTGACACTAGATCGGCTACGACGATGACGACGGCAATAGGGACGACGACGATGCTAATGACGACTCCACCACTGCTTCATGTCGCCCAAAAAGGCTCTTTTAAAATTTTCAAATGTAAAAAACATGGGGAAACCCTCGCAATTTTTTTTTTAGGTGCACTCCCATTCCATTGTAGAATCTCGTAGTCCAAGTTACTAATAAAAGTATACCAAATCTTTGCCCATACCCTTCCGCTACTATCACTGATACTTTTACACAGCTTGGCCGTTTTTGTCCACCGCATTTGCTTACTTTTTACAGCAGTTTAGTCATTCCCATTACAATAGCTTGCTGCCATTAGACATTAGCTTAACTACGACCCCAAACATAACCTGTACCATAGCCCTTAATCCTATCCCATCAATAAAGCCTACTTGAATCATCCTACGAAAGACATTTTTCAAATCCACAACCAAGACAATACCAAGTACTAATAAAGACCAAACTACAGATGAGTAGCTCACCATTGACAACACCTAAAACACCATTGGTTTACTAGTTATTATGAATCTAATGACATGTACATGATCGTAAGGTCTATCTTCGCATACATACAAAGTTTTATTGGTACAAAAGGATTAATGGGCTATGGTACAGACTATGTTTAAGGCCGGAGTTAAGCTAATGTGTACATGGCGACGGGTTGTAATGAGAATGACTAAGGGACCAAGCTGTGTGAAAGTATAAGAGATAGTAGCGGAAGGGCATGGGCAAAGATTTGGTATACTTTTATTAGTAACTTGGACTACGAGATTCTACAATGGAATGGGAGTGCACCTAAAAAAAAATTGCGAGGGTTTCCCCATGTTTTTTACATTTGAAAATTTTAAAAGAGCCTTTTTGGGCGACATGAAGCAGTGGTGGAGTCGTCATTAGCATCGTCGTCGTCCCTATTGCCGTCGTCATCGTCGTAGCCGATCTAGTGTTAAAAGAAAGGGGAACGATGCAAAAGGCAAAAAGTTAGTAATGGTAAGCAAAAGATGAACATGACGTGAGAAGAGGAGAGTTACCGTTCGTTCGTTCGTCTGCTCGTTCGTTCGTTCGTTTGACGTAGTGGAGTAAAGAGAATGACATTGGAGGCAAAAAAGTAATGACGAGGGGAAGAAGGAGCAAAATAAAGGATGGGCAGAAAAAAAATATCTTATAGCCAATCGGGGTTTGAAATCTAGAGTGCATAGGCACACATTGTTGGAGGAGTGTGTGGGCAGGGGCGGTTTTATCTTTACTCAAGTCAGGGAATCAGAGAGTCCCCCGCCATGTTGGTCCTTCTTGTCAGCAAAATTCAGAATACGCAGGTTGGTTCTGTCCGGATGGTTCTGTCTGTAGCATTCCCCTGTCCATATGGGCAGAACTGAACGCCCAAAAAGAAAGGTACCTGAAGAACGAAGTATAGACAAAGATCTCATGTCCCACATCCGCCAATCTACCCAATCTATGAAAATATCTGGAAGTGGTACGTACCACTCCAATCGGTCGCTTTTTTAAGGCATATTGTAGCGTTCATGGACCCATTCGACATCCAAATGTATGTGTCTAGGTATCATGCTATAGATACGAGGCACGTCCATATCCTTGTCAAATTTGACCGCAGATTGTCCATCTCAGTTTTGAGAACTAAGTCATTCTTTACAAAACAAAAGCGTTGAGCCATCCCTTTGGAAAGAGTTTTGTGTCTCTTTTTTCTCCCAAACTGAATGGACAACCTGGGTTCAAATTTGACAAGGATATGGACGTACCTCGTATCTATTGCATGATACCAAGATCGTCTGGTTTCCTTGGATGAGTTTACTTTTTCGGTACGTACCACTCCAATCGGTCGCTTCTTAAAAACTTACAGTAGCGTTCATGGACCCATTCGACATCCAAATGTATGTTTCTTGGTACCATGCAATAGATACAAAGTACGTCCATATCCTTGTTAAATTTGAACGCAGGTTGTCCATCTCAGTATTGAAAAGTAAGTCATTCTTTACAAAAAAATGCGTTGAGCCATCCCTTGGAAAATGCTTGTGTCTATTTTTCCTCCCGGACTGAATGGACAACCTGCGTTCAAATTTGACAAGGATATGAACGTACCTCGTATCTATTGTATGGTACCAAGAACGCCTGGTTTCCTTGGATGAGTTCACTTTTTTAGTACGCATCACTCCAGTCGATCGCTTTTTCAAAACTTATTGTAGCGTTCATGAACTCATTCGACATCCAAATGCATGTTTCTTGCGTAATATGAGCACGCTCATATTACAAGTAGACTAATTCACCAAACGAGCGTTAGACTATCTCAGTCTAAACGCACAGTATAGATTCACAATGTGATGAACCTCCTGTATCTGAACACAAAAATGGACCATGGCACCCACACTCCCCTCTTTTTCGCTCCAACTTTCCGTTTTTTTCCTCACAACCACTGGATGCTTTCATCTCTTTTAGTATAAACATCTAACCATATACTTACCAATAAACACTTCTTCAATCATTCATGCATGACCTCTAATAATACGCACCTTTGCAGACCAAAGTTGAAGTTTCGACTTTTTTGGACCTGCCCATAAGCCTATTTTGAAATTCCGACATTCATTTTTTTTGGGACATGCCCCTAGAATTCCCCGTTTTCTCGAGCTCAGCCATTTTGGGTAAGGGTAAAAGAGCGGTATGTGAGTTATCTCTGGTCAATCGAGTTGTCTCCATGTTCTCTATCCAAACCAAGTTCTGTAAAGCATTCAGCGCAAACATTAGGTCAAGTTAAGGAGAGGCAGCTATCATTTAGTGAAAAGATGGTTTCCATGCACATAGGCCAATTTAGTCATTCGGTAATCAAAATTCAAACTCCGGTTCAAGAGCGTCCCTTTTTCCAAAAATAAGTCAAACTTACTTTTCTTTCTCTTTACATCTTTTTAATCTATGCTCACAAAACTCATTCAAATTGTTGTCTTCCTTTGCTTCTCAATCAGTTGTTGTTTGGCCAAAGTGAGCAATATTGTTGTCTTTGGGGATTCTTATTCTGGTAAGGAACAGCTCGGGAGAGGGAAGGGAGGAACAATGGAACAGTACTCATCCTTCTGCCTTTTGGGAAAACAGACGTGGGGAATGGACAACTGTCAAGTAATGGTCCTCTCTGGAGTCAAGACCTAGCAGTAGGCTGGAATGCTTCCTTGTATAACTTTGCATTCAGTGGTGCCACTTGTGATCGATCGTTATACCATGCCAAGAACAACAACACCAGCAGCAGCGCCTCAGCCCCACCGTCCATTGTCGACCAGTTAGAATTGTATTATAAGCAACAACTCGATCTGACTCCGGAAGATACCATATATGCCTTTTGGGTAGGCCATACCGATATCTACAACATGGTCCAGGCGAATAACAAAGGTATGGCTACTGTTTTACGGTCGATATGTCACTTTACACTACTAAACTGTCTTTTCACCAGATTATGATGCTCTTGTCGACTGCGTTATTCAGCAAATGGTAAGACAATAGACTGAAAGCTAGTGCACTAAGCTAAACTAAATCTACTCCTTTACTAGCGAAATGTGCGCAAGGTATTCCACACTGATAGATTCCTGATGTTTACATTAGCCCCTATGGAGAACATGCCCTACTTCAACAACGGCAACAACAAGAAGGAACTCTTCAAAACGGCAGTGGATACCTTTAACGAACAGCTACACAAGAAGGTGTTTAATCTAGTTGGGCATCATCAATCATTGGAGCTGGATTTGGTGGACGCCCACGACTTGCTGAAGGACATGATCAACACACCCAGTGACTTTGGATTCAAGGATGGCCAGCATTCATTTTGGGACACCTGCCAGGGCCAATGTACCGACTCGGTGGATGATTATATTTGGTGGGACAAGACTCATTTGACAGGCGGAGCTCATCGAGTGATCGCCAACAGCATTCTGATCTCTGATTCTTTGGAACCCTCTGTCACCTTATCTCTCCCTGTGGCCGATCTTATCCAAGGCTCTCGCTTCCAATCACCTCACTACCAACCCAAATACAACACCGGCCTCATCGACAAGCTCGTCAAGGAATTGGATGCAGCAAAAGTAGACGAACATAGTGACGCAGCGGACGAGAAGGACGACACTGGTGACTCTGCTACGGATTCTATGGCCGATGAAGAGGATCACTGGATACGCCCGCTTTACTTTGGCGCTCTGTTGACCGTCGTCTTGTGTCTGGGCTTTGTGTTTTACAACAAACGATCGAAGCGACGAGCCGGTGGAAGCTTGGCAGCGCTCTCAGGATTAGTTAGAAATAGAAATAGTAACAATGGGCGTGGGCAGTTTACCCCTCTACGCAACTTGGATACTCCCCCCTCAGAAGTATAGATGTAATCTGTAAATAAAGCATTCTTTCTACTGTACTACTGTATGTGCGACCTTATTGTTGATGATTGGACAATGTATCGTAGGTGATCGGATGCCCTCACCTTATGCATGAATGGGGATTTGGTTATTAAAGCGGGCAGTGCCGTCGAATCAGATGAGGGAGCCAGCTTTCAGTGGAAAATCAAAGTGGCATGTCGGGATTTGAACGAATATGCACGTGTAACGTTTATGATTTGAGATGTGTCGAAAAGGCTCGGAACTGAACCGAATCATGATATAAGAACGACCCGTCATCATAAGAGTGGCACTTAAAGAGCGAGACGTATTCAATGTGATCAGGGACACAATGCATCTGACGATAACTCGGAATAGTGCCTTACCAAATGCAAATAATGGGATTCCCATATTTCAATCTCCGCCACTGTCAAAAAAGAATAGAGGAAAACTTTCTTTTGCCTTTCTTCTCTTTTGTTTTACCCAACTAGTCATTCCATCCCACACCCTCCTTTTCGCTACTGCTTCCACTCACTACTTTATAGCTCTACTCCCTCCCGCCTTCTCGTAAACCTCCATTCACACCATGCTAAACGGCAGTCCTATTCCCTCCACCATGACCAATTCCCCCAGACCAGGCGATATCTTCAATGTTGAGGGTAAACGAATCCTTTGCACAGCCGATATCAGAGGTAAACAAACAAAAACATTGAAATAAAGAAACTCATCTCATCAGATAACCAACCGTCTTTGGGCACTTGCAGGCAATATCTCTCAATTGAACCAACTGGCCCGTGAAGCCAATGCCGATTGTATCATTCACACTGGCGACTTTGGCTTCTATGGTATGAAAAGAAAAGACATGTTGAAAAAGAAAGGACTCATGACTAAGAGCTCTATCTCTTTTTGTAGAACGGTCCAGTCTGGGACGCATCAGTGACAGGTACGCTAGTAGCTGGGTGGATAAATCACAACCAAGTGACTAACAGTTGCCTCTGCGCTTAGGACCCTGAAGCATTTGATCCAATTCAGCCCGCTGATCCCTCCTTACATACGCAGCCGACTCAATAGCTCACCTATCGACCAAGTACGACGCACCATCGACACTGCCGCCCAACATCCCTACCTGTCCGAATTCCCCGGCTTGCTGTCTGGTGAAAAGCGACTAGAGGTGCCTGTCTATACCGTTTGGGGTGTCTGTGAAGATGTCAACATACTTGAAAAGTTTCGATCTGGTGAATACCTTGTGCCTAACCTTTATATCTTGGATGAAGCCACTTCGTATCTACTGGATGTCGGTGGTGTCAAGTTACGTCTCTTTGGACTTGGAGGTGCTGTCATTCAACACAAACTGTTTGACAATGGCGAAGGTATAGCTTACCCACTATTCACTGGACACACCACTCACATGTTGTTCATTAGGTACCGATACAATTGCGGGGGGCGCTGGAATGATGTGGACAACCGCTTTACAGATCGGCGAGCTAGTAGAAACTGCGCAAAAGGTAAAAGGCAGCAGTCAATAGTCATGGCAACCGATGCATGAAAGGTCTAACGAACTTGTCATTAACATCCAAATAGTTGTATGATCCATCTGAAACAAGAATATTGGTGACCCACGCAAGTCCTGGACGTGAAGGCTTACTAGCACAGCTGTCACTTCATTTGAAGGTAAGATTACACCAGGATGATGTCTGTGGGTGCTTTGTTGTTGCTGTTATCTGACCGTCCGTTTGTTTGTTTGTTTGTTGTTAGGCTGACTTTACCATATCTGCAGGCCTTCATTTCAGGTACGGTATAGTCTATAACGAGTTCGCCTGTCAACCCCATCAAGATCACTACCGGGAACGTTTGATCCACTCGCAGGAGAACTTTTTACAACTCTGGAAGACTATCAAAGATGAAGTTGAAGACTATGTGGAGTAAGTCGTGGGGTCATATTGGCAGAGGCACTCCAGGATCGACGCTAACCTATTTATATCTTCCTGCAGCAAACATCAAGCCACTTTGCTTCAACACACTCTGGACGTTGTTGATCGCTTGCCACCTCCCTTACATGAACTCGGCGACGATGCATCGGAACATAGTCAAGGCAGTCGCGATGAAGTGGCTTTCAAGAACCTGTGGAACTTCAACTTACCTGATGCCGCTCTTGGTTGGATCGTGCTTAATGTCAATAATGGCCACGTTGGTGCGGAGATGAAGTCTCAGGGATTCAACTTTACATACCGCCGCTCCATGTCCACTACGGCTTCCAACAGCAGCCTCGCCCATACCCCTTACGCTGGCTCCTCTCCTGCATTGTCCAACTCCACCTTCCCACCACGAAACTTCACCTCTGACATGTATAATCGACTGACCGACCTTCAGCAACCTGACCATGGCAATATGTCTCGCAACCCAAGTGGCGGCGGATCGCATATCATGGATTCTCCTATCTCAAAATATGATCAGAATAACAGCGTGTCATCAAGGCGACAAAGTAGTATGGTAAATTGACAGCTCATCTGCAATCATGACAACAACTGATTCTTCTTTTTTTGCAACTACTTTTAATCTTTGATAGCAAAGGAGCCCGTACGCTATCTTTGTAGGCGGACTCAACAACGGCCAAGTAACTGAAAATGATATCCGGGAATTCTTTGATCCCACAATGGTAAGCGAATCCACAAAGAAAAACCCAAGTCTAACTCCTTTTCAGGTGGCCGATGTGCGAATGCCTGTTGATCCCGAAACAAAAGCCCCCAAAACACACTGCTACGTTGATATGGTGGATCCAATAGCCTTTGAAAATGCCCTAGCCAAGAATGGACAGGTAAGAATCACACGAAAAGCCCTCACTATTGCATCTGCTAACAATCATGCACTGTAGGTATTGAAGGACAACAAGCTAAGCATCAATCGGTCAACACAGCAACCCCATGGAGATGACAGTCGACGTGTGCGCAATGTCCGAGGTAGCAGTCTTTGCCCACAGCCCAAATAATGATCCCTGGCCGCCGATCCCCTAGGTTTATACTCACACGCCCCTTTATACATATGCACCTTCCCATCTTCCACTCTTTCTATTGTAAATGTTGTGTCCCTTACCAATCCAAATAAAACAACTCGCTTGACCTATGGTCGAGTCTTGTAATTCATTCCCTTTACAAAAATTGTCTTGCCTCCTGTATAAAGCTGTCATGTAACATAGTCTCCCCCCTTCGGGCGATTTGCAGACCCACCGATTTTCAATCTCCGCCCGGCTACAAGAACATCCTTTTTCGTCAATCCTTTTTCGTTACTTCTTTGCTTCTTCAGCACTTTTTTTTCTTTCCATCGACATTATCACCGCAGCACAAATGACTCGACCTCTATACAACGACCTTGGACGACGAACGCAGGGTAACTCTCTCCTTAGGTTAGTCATTACAATTACTGTCCATGCCTTCCCTTCATTCATTCTCTTAGCCATGACACTAGTTTAGTCATTCCAAGTGCCGTATATTACCTCGCAGTCTTTTCCTCCCCCATTAGCCTAAACATAGTTAAACATTGTCTCATTCATTCAATAAAACGTACTTGAAATCATCTCCATGACTAGCGTCTCGATTCCTAGGGCCAAACTTGAGCGAAGGAACCGAGGTTTCGCTGTTGTTACTCTAGCTTGACTTGGTTTTTGTGTACAATATGGATTTCATTTTGTGTCAATTGTATGAATGCATGAATATCACTTCTTTGACTTGGCTACTTTGCCTTTTGAACTTCATTTGCATAAACATCCTGTGTTTCTAGCCTCCTCCCGTTCAAAAAAGCTGACCAGATTTTCAAACCCCGCCTTAAAAAAAAGGATGGACCACCACCCAGGAAAAGTATCGCTTTTTGTTAGACATGAACTTTCTCGAAAAAGAGGTAACAAACCTCACCTCAAACTTCACACCAAGAAAGAAGTGCTTCTTAACTACCGAATGATGCCAGATATGTTGAGTTTCGGTGGATTAATGACCGACTTTTGGGCTACTGAAATTAGGCGCTGTTTTTCGGCTTCATGCAGTGTTCAGGGAAGCATACAGCACAGGTATACTACAAGTTTGGTATCTTTTGATAGATATACACTTCATTGTGCTGCATGCAAAATATGAAGATGGGTTGTCCATCTCGGGTTTGAGAACCAGGACAACTCGTCACAAAAATTGACACCTGGAAATCGTAAAG
>LT554731.1:100874-117279 GCA_900079185.1 Absidia glauca
TTTACACTTTAGCTTAACTCCGGCCTCAAACATAGTCTTTACCACAGCCCTTTAGTCCTATCCCATCAATAAAGCCTACTTGAATCACCCTAAGAAAGACTTTTCTCAATTCCATAACCATGACAATATCATGTACATTATAAAGACCAAACTACAGATGAGTCGCTCATCAATGCCAACTCCTAAAACATCACTGGTTTTCTACTTATAATGAATCTGATGACATGTACATGATCGTAAGGTCTACCTTCGCACACATACAAAGTTTTATTGGTACAATAGGATTAATGGCTATGGTACAAACTATGTTTGAGGCCGAAGTTAAGCTAAAGTGTAATTGGCGACGGGTTGTAATGAGAATGACTAAGCTACTGTAAAAGTCAAACAAATGGAGGCGGACAAAGACGGCCAAGCTGTGTAAAAGTATCAGTGATAGTAGCGGAAGGGTAAGGGCAAAGATTTGGTATACTTTTATTAGTAACTTGGACTACGAGATTCTACAAAGGAATGGGAGTGCACCTAAAAAAAAAATTGCGAGGGTTTCCCCATGTTTTTTACATTTGAAAATTTTAAAAAGAGCCTTTTTGGGCGACATGAAGCAGTGGTGGAGTCGTCATTAGCATCGTCGTCGTCCCTATTGCCGTCGCCATCGTCGTAGCCGATCTAGTGTCTAAAGAAAGAGGAACGATGCAAAAGGCAAAAAGGTAGTAATGGTAAGCAAAAGATGAAAATGACGTGAGAAGAGGGGAGTTACCGTTCGTTCGTTCGTCTGCTCGTTCGTTCGTTCGTTCGTTCGTTCGTTCGTTCGTTTGACGTCGTGGAGTAAAGAGAATGACAGTGGAGGCAAAAAAGTAATGACGAGGGGAAGAAGGAGCAAAATAATAGGACGGGCCAAAAAAATAATCTTATAGCCTAGCAACTGTCGGAGTATGAAACATGTGAGACTACAAATCAAGCATCAAGTCTAACCCGCAGTTTGCAGTTTGCAAAAAGGGGTGTGCAAAGTACAGGTCGGTTTATTAATAGTATTAGAAGTATATGATAGGTAAAAAGGTGCCTAGAACACCTTGAAGATGGATGTATGTATGATGATGACAAATTATAACTACAGACAAATAAAAACTAACATGTATAATCTAACGTCTACCCTTTCGTTTTAAGTAAACCAAACCGACGAATACGATCACATTGAAGATGAAGAAGCCGGCCAAGATACCCACATTGGTCCACTTTGATCGTTCGCCCCATTGGAAGCTAGACTTGTAGAATTGCTCCCCAGAAGAGAAGGTGCAGTAGCCGCACTGTTCGGGTTGCATAGCATCGGGGTTGGCGATGTAACCGGGGGTGGCAGGGTTGCTGAAGAAGGCCTTGGTGTATTCGCCACAGGTTTGACCAGGAGGAGGAGAAAACTTGACGAGATCGTTGTCTGTGCATGTCACCGTCAGATGCTCCATTTCGTTCACCGCCAAACCTTCAATGTAGTAATGGAAAGGATCCAACCAGTACATCCAGGCACTCCAGAAACGAGGCATCGAAGCAGGAGGTTGCATAAGACCGGCAAAGAGAATAAGAAGCGACATAATGAGAGGGTTGATGACCTAATGTAGAAAATAGCATGAAAGGTTAGTTCACATTTTTATCATCAAGGTGATCGTACGGCTTTTATGATAGTATGACTTACAGCGGCCAACGTGGGGATTTCAGCGACGGATGCAATGATGAATCCAAGAGTGACGGCCCAGAGCACAACCATTAAGAAGTGGAGGTAGAAGTAACCACCAGCTTGAGCTTCACCGGACATACCGGCAGTCCAGTACAAACCACACATGAAGGCAGCAGCGTAGAACAGGATATAAGGGATTTCAACCAGCACGGCAGAGACGGCCCAGGGGAACCAGGAGTAGTATCTTGATGCATATTCACGGCGGAAGTAGATACGTTCGACCATGAATTTGGGTTGGGCGAGGATAATCAAGGTGAAGGCCATGATGAAGGTAGAGAAGAGGGCGAAGAGCTTGTTTTGCAAATCACTGACGGAGGATCCTAATTTCCAGTATGTGAAACCCTAAGAGCATAGACACGGAGATTAAAAGAGAGAGAGAGAGAGATTAGCGATCGTCATATTTATCATCAGTGGGGTCGGTTCCTTACAGTAAGCAGAGCAGTAAGCATAACGTTGAGGAAACGACCGACGTTGTAGTCAGGAGAGCGCCAGTAAGCCAAGGCCATACGCTTGTGCACCAGCTTGAATTGAGTCCAGAGAGGAGTGGCATAGGTATCAGCATGTCGAGTGGGGTTTGTATCAGCAGTGGTGTGAATTTGTTCCAATTCTTGTTCGAGTTCCTTAGCTTCCTTTGATCCAGCCCAGACATCAGCCCAGTTTTGAGTGACTTTACCGGCAGTACCAGCACCGACGACTTCCAAGATGTATTCAGCAGGGTTAGCACTAGGCATGCACTTGGGGCCACCGTTGGATTCAAAGTAGTTGATCATAGTACGAGCATCAGGGCCGATTTCACCATGGTAAGCAGTGCGACCGCCACGGACGAGTAAGAGGAGTTGATCAAAGTGTTCAAAGAGAATGGCAGAGGGTTGATGGATGGTACATAAGACGGGCCAGCCAGCATCGGCGAGTTTGCGAATGAATCGGATGATGTTGTAGGAGGATTGAGCGTCCAAGCCAGAGGTGGGTTCATCCAAGAAGAGCAATTGAGGCTTACCAACCAATTCCATACCGATAGTCAAGCGCTTGCGTTCTTCGACAGAGATACCAAAGCCAGAGCCGACATCACCAATTTGAGCATCAGCAATATCTTCCATTTCCAAAAGAGTCAGGATAGTTTCAACATAATCGTTCTTTTCTTGGATGGGGACTTCGTTAGGTTGACGGAGATAGGCAGAGAATTGGAGGGCTTCGCGGACAGTGACAGCAGGTTGATGGATATCCATTTGTTCACAGTAACCAGTGATACGTTCAAAGTCGGTCATGAGAGTTTCACCGTTCAAATACACACGGCCTTCGACCTTGCCTAGAGTCTTGCGACGAGCGAGCACATCCAAAAGAGTAGTTTTACCAGCACCAGAGGAACCCATCAAAGCAGTAAGATGGCCAGGCTTGACAATACCACCGATATCGTTCAGCAATTGAAGGTCGCCACCTTTAACGGGGACAGTGTAGTTCACGTGTTGCCAAGAGAAGGTGGTACCAGTGGAGATGGCATCCATGTTTTCAGTGATTTGAGCTTGTTTGCGACGGCGTTCATCTTCTTCTTCGGCAGTACGAGGTTTGGGAGCTTTGCCAGGCAAGTAAAGACGAGTAAGAGTACCACCTTTGCCACCACCGACGAATTCCATAGCAAGAGCAGTAGCAATGGTGAAGAGAATAAAGAAGCCAACCACAGCGACAAAGTCAGGGGCCCACATATGGCTAGGTTCATAGGCCAAGTATTGTTTAAGATAGTTGTCACCGAGAACAAAGTTTTCGCCAGGCACACCGCCTTGCATAGTGCAAGTTTTGTAGTTCCAGTCGTCATAAACACCGGGACCATAAGGCACAGCATTGCCGGGACCTTCACAGGTATAATGTTGTCCGGACATTTCGTTGACTACGGAGAAAAGAGAAGGTCAGCACATGGCAATGGAAAACAAAAGTGCATAGCAACTTACCCAAGAGAGTCTTGTAGCCATAAGTAATGGGGTTGATCCAGTAGATCCAGAATAACCAAGGATGCATCTTGTTGTATGGAATCACGTAGCCAGTATAAGTAACGAGAGCGACAAGCACTAGCGAAGGAAATGATGTTAGTCGCTATGACAAGGAGTTTTACTTTGGTTTTTTTTAACTTACAGACACCGGTCACCTGGGTAGCAACGAAGAAACTAGTTGAGATAGCACCAAAGAACCGGAAGAAACCGTTCATGGTCATGTTAATGAAGAACAAGACGATGAAGTAGGTGAAGAATCGACCGGCGGTCAAGTTCAGGCCCATCATAAAGTAGGTACAGATTTCAAAGAGGAGGACTAGAAATGACAAGTGAGCAGTTAGTCTCTACGTTTGATTTCCCTTTAACTCTAAACATTATATATATATATATCTCTTACCTTGAGCAATAGCATATGGGATATCCAAGACAACTTGAGAAATGTAGTAAGCACTGTAGTATGAATAGAGAGATAGAAGAATCAGTACCTAGTTATCTATATGGCATAATCCACTTACCTAGGTTGGAACATGGCGTAATGTTTTTGCTTTTCCAAGATGGGTCTACCCATTAAGAAGCGCACCAGTTCGGATTGAGAGATAAAGGCATTGAAGAGGACAGCGAAGAAGAGGGCACCACCTCGAGAGAAGGCACCAGTACCAGAAGTGGGAAGCATATAGAAACAAGAGGCAGTGATAAGACCTTGGATCAAGATAGTACCATAACGAGAAATCAGAGCTTCATGATCCTTGATGAGAAGATGGAATTGGCGGATAGTGAGAGCTTTGACTTGTTGGTAGAATGAGGCGATGTAAGGAGATTTTCTAGAGGTATGCTTTTGATGTTCTTGAGAGACAGCGTCCCGGAATGCTTGAGCTTGGTTGTCTTGTTGCAATTGTTGTTCGTATTGTTGTAGTTCAGCCATCATTTGAGTGTAGACGTTTGACGCATAGTAGGCGGCTTGGAAGTCGGAGGCATGTTGAGGAGCAGACTTTTCGAATCCAGGCTTGATTTCACGTTCCAGAGGGTTGCAGAGACCAGTCAAGAAATCGGGAATGGACTTGCGGGGAGGGCAGTAGAAGCCAAGATCTTCAAAGTAAGCCTTAGCAAGATTACCAGGGCCAAAGTAGACACAATAACCTTCATCCAAGAGCAGAAGCTTGTCAAACACATTGTAGATGTTATCAGAGGCTTGATATAAAGTGGCGATGGTAGTCTTGTTGAAGACATCAGTCATGATACGGAGAGATCGCACATAATCCAAAGCAGAGGCAGCATCCAGACCACGGGTGGAGCAATCCCAGCAATTGATAGCACTTGATGTTGTCATTTGTTCAGCAATAGATAGACGCTTGCGTTCGCCACCTGAGAGACCGCGGACAAAGGCGTTACCGACCATGGTTTCCATTTGTTTGGTGAGACCCAACATGTTGCCGAGCATGTAGACAATCTTGTTGACAAATTCGTTCTTGGTTTCGTTGGGAAGACGCTTTCCAGGAGTCTTGGTGCGGAGAGCGAACTGCAGGGTTTGCTTGGTGGTCAGAGTAGGATAGTGGAGATCTTCTTCTTCGTTGTAACAGACTTGACCACGGAAATGATTGGCAAATACATTAGGTTCGATGCCACCATAGGAGACGGTACCGTTGATATCAGTGAAGCTTCCACGCATGTTGGCCAAGACACGGAGTAAAGAAGTACAACCAGCACCAGGGCGACCCAAGACAAGAAGCATTTCCCCATCTTTACAGAAGCCAGTCAGTTTGCGAAGAATGTCCTTTTTGTGAGCGGTAACACCAACGCCAAAGAATTTCCAGAATTGAAGGAAGCCGCCAATAAAGTTGAAGATAGTAGGGATGGTGTGAGCATCTGCGGCAAGACCCTGTAAAATGGAATTGAGAAGGATGAATGAGAAAGAGGCAAACAAAAGTAGAAGAAGAAACGTGGATGTGATAAGATTGTTCGGAGTTCGAAATTTACCTTCACTTCCAAATCCCGCCAAATGACACCCAAGTGCTTGGGCTTTTGCCCAGCATCTGTTTGATCCGAGTACATGCCATTCAAGAAGGAATCAAGATCGAAATCATCAGTAGCAGCAGCACCTTCTTCCAACCGAGAGGCATGGTGAGAGGATTGTCGGCTGATTCGACTCAATTCTCGCTTGATGGTATGGTATTCTTCCTTGGCAGCTATATAAAGAGGGGAATTTTAATGGCCTGTTCTTTCCAAGTGTACTATTATCTATGGCTATACCTTCAATGTTAACTTCGTTGCCTTCAGATTCACCAAAAGTGTTGTTTGCATGGTATGTGTTGGTGATAGTAGAGGTCGATCCATTAGTTGATTTGTGTTCGACTTCATCACCAATCGTGATATACTCTTCGGAGTACTGAATGGTCTTTTCTTCCATAGTGTTGGAACAAAAAAGAAAACTAGTACGAAGGATAGTAAAGTAATGAAAAAATGAATGATTGTGAATCGATAGGAAAACGGGAAGCCTTTTATATCACTTTGATTTCTGTCCGACCTCCACCAACCACCAACGAAAATTTTTTCAACTCCCGACAAATGCAAAATTATCTCGGGTCAATTTTAACCGAGAGAGTTTTAACTAGCCAGCCTACTGTCTAGATCAATTACGATACACAATTGTCACCACCTTTCCATCGTGACCAACTTTCATAGATTGTATCTATTCGTTTCATCCCTTTCAGACCAACGTGGTAAGAAAAGAAGGAGAAAAAAGGGGTAAAGGGGGGTAGCCATGGCAACCGAATCAGTGTCAGGGCGCTGATCTGGCAATTGAATGGAAGAAATAAGCCAGCCAATCGCAAGCCTCGGATTATTACTTGCCGAGATCCAAAAATACATATTGCCTTTGGGTCTGAGTTACCGCAGTAATATCATTCATCTATCCCTGCGGTACCCCACGAAACATAACAGTCAAGTGCCTGACATTCTGTATGCGAGCAAACAAGAAAACAAAACACCGCGGATCAAGGTGGCAAAGTTAAAAGAAGTCCCCCCCCTGGATGATTAGGTAAAGAAAAGAGCCCGCCCCTCCTCCTTATCAAAGGATCACACAAAGCGTCGGTACTCGGTCGAAGTCATATCCGTGGGGGGCACTCTGTCCGCATGCGTGCGCGTGCCATTATGGAATGCCAAGTTTTGGAAACCAAATTCCGCTTGCTATCCAGGTATCCAGGTAATACCATCATGTGGCAAAAAAGGGTTATTCGGTGGTTTCGCCGCCGAGGTTGCTAGGTCGATGAAACGCTGTTTCAAACTCCGTTGGCAGATGGTGGTCCGAAAACGTGATCCAATGGATCAAGTCGATCCCTATCAAAGCCATTGATTGGCTCCTTCGGGATAATCTACTCCGCTGTACCCAAAGGCTGAATGGTTCTAATTTGATATGTTTTCCTTGTACACGAGACCTTCCCGACTGTTGTCTCATTCTGCATGAAACGTTGATATGGGAAGGATCTGATAGGCACTTTTTTGCAACAGCTTTGGCCCCTGTCGGACTTTTAAAAAGACAGGTGGGGCTTTCAACTTTTTTTCAGGAACCAACTTTTTTGCATAACTGGCAGGTTGTTAAGCTGTTCAACCTCATCAGGAAGGGAAAGTGCAATGAAAATCATGGTTACCATACAATGCATAGACAACGATCTTACCGGGCAATGGGCGGTGTATGAATCAGGCATTTGAAATGCCCCTCGTTCGTGCAGAGCCACTTTTACCACTGAGGAGCAACTCTACCCTCTAGTCGATGTGTTTTGACAACTAGGCAGAAAGAAGGCGAGGGAATGATCTCTTTACATGGGAAACAACACTGTTGGAAGGTGAACACATGGAATGAGGCATTGGGAGTGAAATATGTCAAGGTGACACGGATTTAAGGTTGAATGGGATTTTTCAAACACCGCTTTTTTCGTTACTCCACTTTTTTTTTTCTCTTGCTGGCATTCCTCTTTCTTCCCTCTTTATAACCCAATTCAAACATGGTTGCTTTGCAAAAGGACGACAAGGCGGTAGACGAAGTACTTGACGACGATAATAGTGACCTGGAAGACGAAGGACAGGAACTCAGCCTGGTGATCTCTGCTTTACAGTCTGCTGTGGAGAAGAAGAATGGGACCTCTTCATCTGATGACAAGCCTGCTACCTCTGGACAAGATTCATCACCTACACCGAATACTACCAACGCCGCTGAAGAAGAAGAAAAGATAAAAGCTCCTCCTCAGTTGAACACAGATACCGTCACTACTGTCCTGTTTGAACAGCCATCATCACCCATTCCTCAAACCAATACAGCAACCACTACTTCCACCACTGTAGACGACGAGATATCACCACCAAGCCCTGGTACACCTCCACCCCGACCTACAATGGAAAATGGACGAACAAGCGATGACCTGGACGTCGATTGTAGCGCCAATCTGATCTCGGTGAACAGTATCGATCTCAAGGAGATGCTTCCCAACAAACTATCACCAAGACAGCAAGAGAAAGCAGGTAGGAAGGAAGAAGAGGGAAGGAACGATAGTATCTTGTTTGCTGATCTCCATTGTACGTTGTTTAATAGATGAACCGGTGCTTCGAGCTATTCGCCATCTCTTCAACAATCGATTTATGAAGGCCAAGGTCTTGTTTGAGAAATATGCACAATTGTAAGTATGCAATAGGTTATAGTTAGAGTTATTAAAGTTACAGTTAATGGTACCTACATAATGGCACTGACTCTTTCTTTGGTCACATTGTAGTGAACCACTCCATGCACTGGGACTTGGCTCGATGGCTTTTATCAAAGGTAACCTCATCATTCTCTTGGTTCCATTCTACAAGACACTAACCCGCTTCATTCTTCTTCTACAACTACGAATTCCCGGTGGGGCAGCCGTTATGGTAAGTCGAGATCCATCTGCATTATACACTTGAGGTAACTCAACACTGTTCTCTAAATAGACATCTGATGAAGGTGCGACGAAGAACGCCATCAAGGTATTAACAACGACTTACAACTTGGCCAATGCTCAGATCGACGTGGCTACCAAGAAAAACGTCGGTGATTCCGTGGTGTCTTACGTATCCAGCTACTATCAGCATATCAAGTATTCCCGGGGTTCTTCGAATGGGGGTCTGCCATCAAGCCCGAAACCTGTCACCAAGCGCTCGATCCAAGAAGAAGGGGTGGACTTTTTGCCCAATGGTGTCCTGCGCGCTCACGTGGCCAAGGCTGAATGCTCTCTACAAATGGCTATCCTTCAACTCTTACAGGAAAACGTCATGGATTATATCAAGTGTGGATTGAATCTGCGAAGAGGTAAGAAGAAGAAGAAGAAGAAGCATAGACCGTGGGCAAATTTCGTGGTTATTGACGTTTCCCTTGTAGCTTATGTTAGTTACAGTTTGGTGTGGCAAGAGTACAAGCGAATGGGTCAAGAATACCGAGACTTTATTGATCGTGATACTGTATCGGGTATTCAATTTGGGTAAGTCGCACTGTCTGGGGAAAAAGCAAGATCAAGCGATATGGTTAATGATGTCTTACCTTTGTTGTTGTCTTGACTAGCATTGGTACCGTTCACTTGATTCTGGCCAGTCTTCCTCAGAAGATCCTTCGTGTGGTATCTGCCTTTGGCTGGAAAGCGGACAAACATCTTGGGTTTGCCTTACTGAAACTTTGTTTAGAAGACCGCCGTATTCGATCTCCTATGGCCTCCTTAATGTAAGTAAGCACAACACTTCTTTGAACTTTATAGTGATGTTATGCTTCTGTTTGTTTATAGGCTTTTGGCTTACTATACTGTCCTTACCTCCCTCTGCCCGCAGGTGCTTGCCAACGAATACACTCAGCCTGCCATCGAGGTAAATCAGGCGCCATACTATCAAATGGTGTATGACAAATTCCCTGGAGACTCATGATTGCGTTTATAGACTCTATTAGATGCTCAACGTACATACCCCAACTCTGCCTTCTTTTTGTATTTTGCTGGACGAACATCACGATTGGCACGCAACTTGACTCTCTCCACGCAATCCTTCATGTACGCGATCGAAATCAGCAAGAACGAATGGGCCGAGGTGGAGGTTTTACATATATGCAGCTATGAAATCGGCTTCAACTATATGATGCAACAAGAATGGGAAGAGGCGGCCAAGATCTTTGAAATGCTATATAAGGAACGGTATTGGTCTCCAGCGATCTTCAGGTACTTGCAAGGTGCTTGCTTGGATATGATTGGACAACGGACGGAGGCGATCTTGGCGTTTGCTCAGGTGCCTGATCTGGTGGGCTCCAAGTCATCCAGTACTGCTATGATGGAGAACTATGTGGTCCGCAAGGTCAAGACCCTTCAAGCCAGTGGCTACCAAGATATGGATATGACGGTCTGTGCTTTGGAATACCTTTGTCTCTACAATGCCTTTGACTTTATGGATCAAGATCAGTTGCAAAAGTGTTTGGATGCCGTCGACCAAGCTCAGGCGCATATCGTGGAAGCGGAGAAGATCGAATTTGGAATCAGAACAAGGGAATTGCTGCCAGACACCCCGGTGCCTCAATACTACGATCAACGTGGTGCTATCCTTCTCATCAAGTCTTCTATACAGAATGCAATGGGCTGCTACCGTGACTCTATCATTCATTTGAACTGGATCATCGACCACAAGGAAAACATCAAGGTGGATAGATGGATTGTGCCTTTTGCTTATTGGTAAGTGGCGGGGTTTGAAAATGTCACTCGAGACCTAATTTGCTTTAATCACTCAGGGAAGCCGGTGTAGTGTCATGGGGGATGGGTAACAAGAAACGAAGCAACACATTCTGGGAAGCAGCACTGAAATACAGCAAATACGACTTTGAATACCGATTGGCTACTGTAAGTATCACTCTTGATATAGGAATAAAAGAGCTGGATAAGGAAGACTGATCTGTGTTTCTTATAGCGCATCAACTTGGCCATGACAAAAGCTCAAGAACAAGGTGTGTCAAGACCAGAAACTGTGGACGATGAAGAAGAAGAAGAGGTTTTGGATGTGGATGGCAAGTCAGAACACTCTGTTCCCCTGGACGACACAACTTCTACCGCAGATGATCACGACAACTCTATTCGACTAAGCAGCCCTGATGACACCACCCAATCTACAGACCATGAAACATCTACTAACACTCCCGATGCTATCTCCAATCAACAACAGGATAACTCCAAAAAGAATAGTAATTAGACTGCATTGGATTAGGTTTTAGTTTAGCTACTTGACTGACGTTGGATTGGTGATTCTAGTCCCTCTGTTCCCCGCAATCCCCTTGACCACTTATTTTACCCCTGAACACATACACACATACACACATACACACATGCAAACATGCACAACTTTTGGAAAGCTTCAAACTGAATAAAATAAGATGATTAGAAGCTTATGTTTTATTGGAATACAGATTAAGATATAGGGGGGAAGTGATGATGTAACTATGCAATCTTATATAATCTAAGCAGGACAGATGGCAGTGGATGATTCGGTAGACGATCCAGCAGGTTCGATCCAAGAATGAATGTTCACATACAATGTGAAGATCATGATTCCCAAACCCCAAAGAGTCATGATGATATCACCTACCTTGGCCCATCGATTACTTGTTACTTTGAAGTGGAATAAGCCTGCAAAGAGAAAGAGAGAGAGAAAGATACCATATGGATGAGCTACATTATCATGATGGTAGAGATCGCTTACCTGGGAAGATAAAACATAGAGGCATACAGCATAAGGAACCAATGAGAGCCACAAACTTGGATAATCCGCTTGAACCAACCCCAAAGCTGACGGCGGCACAGATGATTGGAATCAAGGATCGCACCAGGTTCTTGCCCCACTTGTATTTCCAATGAAGTCGGCCACTTTTATGCTGACCAAACAAGCCACGTTCAACAATAGAGAGAGGGGGATAGAGCATGAATGGAGAAGTGAGGATCATAGCGATTGCATAAAACAGCTGTACAGTGATAGCCAGGCCATTTTGAGGAGGCAGATTAGAGACGACGGAGGCTTGCGTGTTTTCGCCAAAGGCAAGATAGCCCAAAGTGCCAATCAAAACAAACAAGCATGTACAGATGATCATACCTAAAGTAAGAACCCGAGGGAATTGTTCAGGATGCTTCATGCCCTGGATGATAGGGACCACTATAAAGAGAGAGGGGGGAGTAAGTACACCAGTATTCTTTTCCCATATTTCTACTTACCCATACCAATCCCTTCAAATGAAAAGACAGCTGTGCCTATCATCAGGGCAAAGTCGTTCGAGTTGATCATTCGTAGATTGGGACCTGGGCCATGTTGAGTTATTTGATCCGACGTAAAGTAGATGACGGAGACCAGTCCAAAGAGAATAAAGACATCAGCAATAATGGCATTCCATGAGAGTTTGGCAATTTTGCGGACCCACGTAATAGGAACAATGATGAGCAGTACAAGCCAGATAAAGACATTGGCAGGGAAGGGACGTTGACAATGGCTGAGTTGATCCACCACCAGGCCGAGGTTTTCAGAGATGAAGATCAAGTACGAAGCGACAAATCCCATCTGCGAGAGACAGAGAAAGAAGAGGATCAGGTAGCGGAGCCAGTTGCCATAGAGTTTGTATGCTACCTGACCATAATCACCACCAATAGTGCGTTGTGCTTGAATCAATAGTTGGAAGGCAATCAGGCACACTAGGGCAATGAAGACCATGAGCGCAATAGAGAAGATCAGACCACCAGAGACGAACCTAAGCAGATACATAGACCAAGTTAGCTTTCTATTCAATTATTACATATGGCTACTTACCCGCCAGGCAGAAAGACGACCCCTGTTCCGACAAACGCCTTCAAAAGCATGAATAGCGCTTTCCCACTGGACGCCGTTCCTTCAGGCACATGCTCCAGTTGTTCTTCTTCGAATGATTTTTCCTTATCCATAGATGTATTATCTTCAATCTTGCCGTGCTCTGTCGTTCCAGAATCTGTAGATCTGTGGTGGTGTATGTTGCCGCTGTCGTCCTGTATCAGTAAATTCGTTTCCCTTTTCGAGACGTGTGGTGATGCCATGTTGATTTAATATACAATGGGTCAAAGTGAGACTGGAATGGAATATGTGTATGATAGGGGTTTATTGAAGTACAGAGAAGAAATGAAGAAAGCGAGTAAGGAGAAAGCGAAAGAAAAGGGAAAGAAAGAGAAATTCAAACTCTCTCTTATGTAGCGGGGCGGGCTTTGAAATTTCTGATCGATGAAATGGCTTGGTGGCAGAAAACAAGTCTATATGATTTAGTCTTCTTTTCTTCTTGAAGCGGCAGGATGAAACGCACCTTGATGTGGTTTCGTCAGGGGAGTGCAGGGAGGCATTCATACTTTCCTTTTTTTAGCAACGCATCCTCCGTCCCCCCTCCCTCCCCCCAAAAAAAGTCCGAACTATTCCTTTATGCATGTTTCCTACCAATACACTTATACACCGTAATAACCTATTGGGAACAAGTCCGCATTTCCACATGGCGTAAAGATTGAAAATATTCTTGATGATAATGATTCCAGACTGCTTAGCAACCAAAAAAGATAAGGCATGCGATCATGAATGGTTGAAAGATCTCTGGTTTCAAACTCCGACATGGGGGCCAAATTTTCCGTCTCCCTCCCCCTTTTTTTTGAAGCTCTTCCTTTCCTTTCCTTTCCTTTCCTTCTCACCATTTGTGTTTGTTGGCCGATAGTTGTTTGTTAGTAGACCAAGTATGGCAGATTCGACACCTTGTAGCCCTGATCTTCTTCAACTGTCACTTACCATTCAACAAGCTTATAGTCAGCTGAATCTTTTGCTATCCCAACAACAACACCAACACCAACACCAGCACGATCCTCAAAAAAGCTCCGAGAAACCAACCGACTCAAACGGCAACAGTAACAGTAGCAGTAACAGCAACATTGGTGAAGATTCCGCAAAACTACATTCAGCAATCTGCGCAGAACGTCAAGCACGGTCATGTCATTACACTTCCCAACCCACCTTCTTCAAAAGCACGAGCAGCATGATACCTCGTTGCACTTATCAGCGCCACCCAACACATCAACAAAGTATATATCCACCACAGTTATCAACTTCCATGTCTTCTTCTCTACTAGCGTCTCCTGCAACTGGCTGTCCCCATGATCCATGGCATCAAAAATATCATCACCCACTCTACCACTACAGTCACTCCCAACAGGCACCTCCTCACACCGAAACCATTCAGCAATATCAATGCTACAACTCAATTGCTTGTCACTGTCGGAAGTATCACCATTACCAGCACTATCCGGTTACGTCTATTAATACCATTCCTGGATCGATCTATACTGCAGCTGCAACGCCGTCTGAAACCACATCCTCATCATGCTGCTCCATACCGCCACCACAACCGCCGCCGCCGCCAAAAACTCTAGTATCACCTGTCGGATCTATCAATGAATCACAATCCACCGCCAACTCACCCGTTCCAGTGCCCTCTATCCATAGAAACGACCTATTCTGCAGTGAAGTCGACCACAGTAAGTGACTTTGACATGATCGTTTGAGAATTCCGTCGATTGACACTTCCTTCTCATAGATCGCCTATACCCCTCGCCACCAATGGAGAAACTGAAAACTAGCACATATCCGCAAGAGACTCTCTCACCGAAACAGGATGCCCACGCCATCAATAGTGACAAGAAACTCAAAACAGATCAACCCTCTATTCCTCGAGGTTGGTGGAAATCCAAATGGCATAGGTTTAGAACTAGAAACAAGACATCTGTCCATTCACAATTTGATTAGTTAGCTTTAGCGTCGATTAGCTCTGTCTCTCTCTCTCTCTCAACCCACTTCCCTCCCAAATAAAGTAAATAGGATCATAATTGTATCTTTTTCCCTTTATGATGATGATCAGCCGGTGGTGTGATTTGAATGATGTAACTGTCCACTCCGTATGTCAACAAACGAACCCTGTTTTGACCCGGTTCTTTCTCACGGTGAATCCATTTTCTTGGCGCCTCTGTGGCCGAGCAAATCTCAACCAGGACCAAATCTGTTGTTTAGAAAATGGCATGATCTCTCAGCATCTCACCTCCTGGTTACACACACACTCCGCAACCTCAACTATATGTAGATCCTAAAAGCAGGATGAATCGTAAAGCTGACCCACTAGGAACACATACAAATGCCCCTTACATGACCTCCCGTTACACTTTGAACGTTTCTCACCCTGTCCCCAAAAAGGACATGCGGAGTTTGAATAAAACTGGATCAACATCCATTGATCCTTTCCTATAACAGCAAGGGATTAAAGACAATGGTAACCATTTTGTATGGAGCAGAATTCCATTGCGTCAGTCATAAGAGTGAAGCCGCTATATATTCCCATTGCTGCAGTATGCATATCAAGGCAAGATCGATGATGATATGCTTGTGATCGTGAATACTATCATGTAAAGCTCATTTAAGGTCTGAATGTATAAAGTAGGAACAAAATACTTGAGCTCAAGGATCTTTAGGTAAAGTGATAGGAGAAACCTATCATCGGTGAAAAAGAGAAGGTGGCATCATGCAGCAAATTGCGTCGGAGATTGAAGCGACTAACATGCCTAAAAAGGAGACCACACCCCTCCAGAAAATTCCCCGCGCATCCTGATTTTCGTGGTGAGAGGGAAAGGATAACTTGTAATTTTTCGTTGATAATGGCGGAGATCACAAAGTACAGGTCAGTGATAATGCTGAGATGAGGATCGTGCAACTTGCCAACAACATCCGGAGCTACAGTACTCCATTACCCCTCCTTCTCTGGGAAGATAGACACCCATCCTCTCATTCTAAGAGGTGGGATGGCCAAAAAGTGCTTTGCAACTATATGGTGGAGCGTATGTGATAAAAAGGAGAGGAAGAAAAGTAAAGACGATGGGAGACGTTGATGAGCTATAAAGGTAACGTATTTGTCAATGTCGTCAATGCCTGTCAGGTGGGTGGCAAATCCTTTTTTCTTCCCCTTTTTGAGATGGATCAGAATCAAACCCTTGCTATCGGTGGGCATTGAGGTACCGGATCTATCAAGGTGTCAATGTCTGTCAGGTGGATGGCAGGTCTATTTTTTAGCGGGGAATGCTACAGACAAGACCATCCGGACAGAACCAACCTGCGTATCCTGAATTTTGCTGACAATAAGGACTTACATGGCGGGGAACTCTCTGAGTCCCTGACTTCAGTCCCGGTCATAGATGGGACACAACTTGAAATGAAGATAAAACTACCCCTGCCCACACTCTCCTCCAACAATGCACTCTAGATTTCAAACCCCGATTGGCTATAAGATTATTTTTTTGGGCCCGTCCTATTCTTTTGCTCCTTCTTCACCTCGTCATCACTTTTTTACCGCATTGTCATTCTTTTTTACTCCACGACGTCAAACGAACGAACGAATGAGCAAACGAACGAACGAACCAACGAATGGTAACTCTCCTCTTCTCAGGTCATGTTCATCTTTTGCTTACCATTACTAACTTTTTGCCTTTTGCATCGTTCCTCTTTCTTTTGACACTAGATCGGCTACGACGAAGACGACGGCAATAGGGACGACGACGATGCTAATGACGACTCCACCACTGCTTCATGCCGCCCAAAAAGGCACTTTTAAAATTTTTAAATGTAAAAAACATGGGGAAAC
>LT554731.1:130191-142710 GCA_900079185.1 Absidia glauca
GAATTGGAGGGGGTCATTAGCATCAGTTGCCCTCCCATTCGATCATGCAAAAAAAAAAAGAAGAGTAGGAATGGAAGATGTTACTGTTAGCCATGGTAAGACAATGATGGACAAGTTGGTGAGAAGGAGAGAGTTACCCTGTGTTTGTCGTTAAATGTCGTTGTATAGGGAATGGGCATTTAGTGGTGCAGTCCTAATTATGCTGGAAAGAAAAAAAGATGAAGAAGCGAAGAAGAAGCAAATAAAAAAAATGATGGGAAAAATGAGCCTTTGCAGGCAGAGCGGAGCATTTGGCTGGTACAAATGAGGGTGCGTGCATCAAGTCCCAGCCCAATTCAAATCGGCATTTGATTGGCGGAGTATAAAATCATCCTCTAATGTTCGATTCAGGGACAGATCTTGCGGATGACAGGTTATAATGACATCAAAACATGCGCGAGAGATTTTTTTTTTATAGGACAGAATAGACATTGTATACAACGGTAAAGAATGAGGGAGTGGATAGAAGAAAAGTTGGAGAGACAAAGCGAGATAGGGGTAAAAAGGACAAACTAATGAGTGAGCTACATCAGTGTTACAGTAAAGGAGGAGAGGAATCAAACGAGGCCATTTAGTTCTTGGCTTGGATCTTGAATGACTTTGAGACAAAGTCGCAAACGGCATCCTTGTCCTTGTTACTAGAGGCTTCGACCCTGTGGCAAAGTGAAGGATTAGTACATATGGAAAGGACGACGAGTGAATGAAGTTTTGACTTACTTGTAGAAGTATTCGGCTTCGGGATCAATGTGTTCAGCAGGGATGATGATGTGATCCTTAAGGGTGAAAGCATCGCCAATATCTTCAACATCTTCCCAAGCATTTTGGACGAAGACAGCTTCGGAGTCTTTGACCTTCTTGTACAGATCGACCTTCTTCAATTCGTCAGTTTGAGATGAGGATTCGCGCTTGATGGTGATGCGGGCATGTTCACCTTCCTTGAAAACTTGACCTTCTTGAGGGTTTTCCACAGTGAGACCGAAACAACCCTTAGCATGTTGGGGGTTGTAGAGAGATTCATCATCCAAGTTTTCGGCGTATTCAGTCAAGCCAGCAGCATTGGTGTGGCTACCGGTGGTGACCTTGAAGGTGTGAGAGGTTTGTAAACAGTCAGGACCATGCATACCATTGACTTGGTTGGTGACCCAGACACTAAAAAGAGCAAGCATCACAAGTAAGTCTTTCAGATCTTTTCATTGTTGTTGGTTGACAGGTACTTACCGGTAGTAGTATTGACCGGCGGCAGTGTCGCTAGGAACGGTGTCATCAATAGAGGCATCAGTGGTCAAAGCTTGTTCACCCTTCCAGACGTTCTTGATGTATTTGGCAGTTCCATCAGCGGCAACAGAGTACAACTAAAAGGAGATCAAGGTCAGTTTACAGGCAGGTAGCTGAATGTCAAACTTACATCAAGACCGGTGATGGTCTTTTCGTGAGAGTCTCCGGGGTTGTTATCTAAAAGAGTAAAAAGAAGTAATTAGTAACAAGGAACCGGACTCTCTTGATATTCTATTCTTAGACTTACGGACGCTGATGTGAGCTTGGCCACCAGCAGTCAAAGGGGCGACACCATCAGGGGTAGGGACGGACAGACCTAAAAGTGAGAGAATAGAATAGTACGTCAGCCATATGGTGATGATGAGTATTGTTCATCTTTCTTCCACTAAAGAAAGGGACAAACTTGATCTGTCTTCTTTTGAAGCTTACCACCACACCATTGCTTCATAGCGGAAGCGTATTCATCGGCACTGACAGTGGCGATGGCGGTGAGAAGAAGAGCTGAGGCAGTGGCAATGGAGAACTTCATGATATGTATCGAGTAAGATGGAGGTGGAAGCCAAAAAGTAAAAGGAAAGGGTTGAGGAATGGAAGGAGTGGCAACAAAAAGTGGGATATGAAAAAAGAGAAAGAAGAAAGAAAATGGAAAAAAAAGTAGAAAGTTGGGTTCTGTAGCCAAAAGAAGCGGGGTTTGAATGCTGAACCCAATGTTGCACGACAATTTCAGACGCACAATCTAATTGATTGATCCTAAAATAGCACAGCTCAAAAAGTAGGTGTGAAATGAAGGCTCTCAGGATCAACGGCCTGTTCCATCGGCGGCAGTATCTTTGTTTTCTTTGTCTTTTAGAACCCAAAAGAGAGAGCATACGACAGCAGTGGACACGTTCCCGCCTAAAGTGAAGAAACGACCATTGCAAAACTTGCAGTACAAGGAGCCTGAAGCACAAGAGAACAAAGAAAAGCAATAATTGAAACCTCCGTTTTAGGTCTAAAGCTAAACTGTGTTTTCGTATAGGGCAAAGCCGATGAGTAGAAAACAAGGTCAGAATAGCAATTTGATTGTGTGGGCTCCCATGGTGACAGGATCCGATCTTATTCGCTCTAGCCAATAAGAGACCTCCTTGCACATGCTCACTTCCTTCCCCTTTACCCCTCCTTCTCCTTCCTGTGAATCCACCAGGAACAGGTTGGAGGCGGCGCTTAGAGCCTCGGCGGAGTTCGACATTTTACGCAACGCGGAGTTTGAATGTTTTTTCTTTACTTCCAAAAGTCGAAATTCTTGGTATCTCTTTCTCTTCCCACCCTTTTCACTTTTACCATCATGAAATTGAAGCAACTCAAAAGTGCGACCAAAGAAGTTATTGGAATCTAGTCCTTGCATTGTTGAGGTGGTCACGTTGTTTGAATGTGGGGCATCAACTGGTGTTGACAAAAAGCAATGTGTCACTACTGCCAGATCATTGACTGACTGTTTGGCCAAACCTGTAAGCACATACCAGATCCCTTTACTTGCCACTTGATAATGCTTGCTAACTACTCTTTATGACATGCTCAACGTCGAAAAGGTCAAGAAAACGAAGAATCAGAACACGATTAACTATCATTTGGCTCGCCTAAGCAACATACGTAACAACAACACGCAGCTGGACATTCCAAGCATTACACTGTTGCGTGCTCTACACTCTCCTGGTGCGTCTCTTCATCTCACGTCTTGTATACACTGGCACCTCATACACCACTTTACATACACCTCTTGACATAGTCTATTGAACGATCGTTACCCTGCTCTCTCTACTCCATCCTATCTTAGCACCCCGACACCAATAAACCTCCCTATTGAAACTGGCAACAACAACCTGATGATCATCTTTTTACCTTGTAAAGCAACACACGTATTGACACCAATCAATGGATCTCTGCTCTGGCTTGTTTTAGGAATTTGGGCTGATCGATCATGTAAAAGGAAATGGAGCTTGGTATGTAGGTTACACCAAGAGCAATTGTTGATATAAACCGATGGATGGGCTTGTCTCTAAACTCTTCCTTTCTTCCCTTCATTCTTTGACTTTATAGACTACGTTGGCTATATGACCAGAGATCCTCCACCATCCTTCTCTTCTGTGCAAGACATTAACGATAACAACCGTCTAGTCAAGAGGAACCGCCTTGTTCGCAAACCCTTCTCTTCTACACCACCGTCAAGAATGGCCTCGCTCACAACAATTGCAACCTCTTCATCACCGGCGGATTCATCACGCCTTGCGCTGTCTACATCGTACAGCAGCACTCTACCCATAGCACATACCTCGATAACCACGACCAACGACTGCACCAGTCCGGATCATGGTCAGGCAACGACTCCCCGCGATATATCCATCCATCATACTGGTGACTTGGTCGTCTCTCCAAATGACTCTATTCACTTACTATCCAACCTGTCTCAACTCTTTATCTCTGGTGTGAAGCTCGTGGTTGTATCAAGAAAACTATTCTGTACGGACGAATACCCCCTCAGTTTCACCGGCATAGAAGCTATGGTAAGGAGATCGGATGATCTATGTGCTTATATAAATGTCCATCTACATGAACCTCAGACTAACCATCATAAACACTGCAGGATATTGTGCGGCGATTGGTGCCTGGAAATGACAAAAAGGACAAGGTTTACCGTAACATTGCAAGAAGTCTGATGGCCCTGGGTCCTCCGCTGTTTGAACCTTTACCTTACTCTGAAAAGTCGCTCAAGAAGAACAAGTTTTATGATACTGCCAATGAATTCTATGCACTGAAAGACTCTCCATTGGAACTTCCGCAAGGCGTGTACCCTTTACTGTCTCAATGCTACTCCCCCAGATGTGCCCTTGGTGATGGCGTCTACAAATGCTACTCGCCCAGTTGTCCTAACAGAGGTGGCACCAAGAATGAACGACTGATGGCACCTACTTCTTCACCCTCTTCACCACTCAACAGCATCCCGCGTGCAAAGTCTCTTGTATCATCTTTGGCGTCATCCCACGACTCGGTAGGCACAGAAAAGACCCACAATGCGTATACTGTACAGTAGAACTAATTTTACATTGTGTATGCACTTAGACATCTTCAAGAGCCTGGTCAGCAATGATACCAAGAGATATTTTGAAAACTACCCCTGAATCTGAAATCAAGCGTCAAGAAGCCATCCATGAACTGATATATACTGAAGAAGACTATGTACGGGACTTGAACCTGTTGGATGATGTAAGTTGACTATTTGTCTTTGGAAACCTCGGGTGGTACGAGTGATACAATGCAATACTAACTGATCGGTTTGGTTTTCTTTTGTGTAGCTATTTGCTAAGCCTTTGGCCACAGCGCAGTGCATTGAACCCGATCGCCGGCTTGGATTCTGTGAAGCAATCTTCGCTAACTACTTGGCTATTCTTGCTCTTCATCGTGCTCTATACAAGGATCTCCGGGATTACCAAGGCTCATGTCAAGCACAAGGGGATGGATTTGTCGGTCGTGTGGGTGATATCTTTCTACGCCATGTCTCTGGATTCGAAGCAGCTTATCTCAAGTATGGTCCTAATGTGGTGTTGGCGGATTACAAAGTGAAGATGGAAACCAGCAGCAACATTCTCTTCCAGAACTTTGTTCGTGAAAAGGAAAAACAAGCGGAAACTCGAAAACTGCCCTTCCGTCACTTCATGGTGCTACCTGTAACACGAATTCAGCGATACTCTCTTCTTTTGGATGCGGTTATCAAAAAAACCCCGGATGATCATAAGGACAAGAAGGATTTGGCATTGGTTATCTCAAGCATTGTTCGGGTCGCCACACTAATGGACCAGCAAACAGCAATCAGCAAACAGCAACTACGAATCTTACAGATCCACGATCAAATCCACTTCAAGGCAACAACACCTGACGATTATCCCCAGGATGAACAGAGGCAACAACAGGAACAACAGCGACTGCAACTGCAAGAATGGACTGTACACGATCTGAAACTATTGGTACCGGACCGTCGACTGATATACGAAGGCACGGTAACTCGTCGCTCCCAATCCACCCTGCATCTACTCTTATTCGACCATATGCTGATCCTGACGAAACCAACACGAAAGAACGACAAACAAGCAACATCACGCTCTCCACCTGGTGGCCCATCTGCAACCTTTGATCCTTCGGTTGAATATTCTGCCTACCGTGTCTACAAATATCCTATTCCTTTAAGCTTCCTGCACATTCGTGGTACTGAAGGCTTTGCTCTGCGCAACTATACTTTGGCCCGATCTGCTCAGGAACCAACATCGCCCATCATCAGCGACAAAACACCTTCTTTGCCTCCTTCTTCACCGATATTACCTATGCGATTCAATCTCACCAATGCGTCTAGTCCAACACCACTTACTTTGCAGCATATCGGTCGTTACGGTGGCGAGTACTCTGTGTACATGGACTCTCCCGCACAACAATTGGAATGGAAGGAAAAGATTGTCGAGGCAAAGGCTCAATGGGAAAGGAACCACCTTGCACGACAGGTCTTAGAAATTCGGTGCCTTACTGATCACACATTTGGCCCCTCGCTCTCCGCTGGTAAAATCTCTGCTTCGGTGCTATTTGGTAAGTCAAGCATGTGGAATGACCGGGAAATGTTTTTAATCGATTCAATTCTTGTCATCGTAGTTAGCACAACCGGAAGACGCATGGTTGCATCAAGTACCTCTCGAGGATTATGGATTGGAAGCGCGGATGGATCCATTCCCCACCAGCAAGTATTGGTCTTGGCCAACGTTACACAGATCGACATTATGCATGAAAACCATATTCTTTTGGTATTGGCAGGTATGAAAGGGACAAGATTACGGTTGGAGATAACTTACTGATTTGACTGACCTTTTCATATGTTTATGCTTATTATTTGTATATGAAGACAAGACATTGACGGCATATGCATTGGAGCTTCTCGATCCCAGCACTACGAAAAAAGGATGCTCATTGCAAAAGGTATCTCAAAATGTCCAATTCTTCTCATGTGGTAAATCAATGGGGCGATCTTTATTGGTGACCATGAAGCGCAAGGGTATGGATAGCCACTTCAAGGCCTACGAACCATGTTGCGGTGACTTGCGGGATTCCAAGAACCACAAATTCCTAAACAACAAGACTGGATTTCTGGGGAAAACTCAATCATGGTTTAAACTCTATAAGGTATGCAAACAAACATCGCAAAGACTACCTTCTTATATGCTTATCTGACTTTTTGTCATAGCCTTTTTACATCGGTGCAGCGGCGACAGGTATTCAACTACTGAAAGCAAGGCTGGCGATCGTTTGTGAACGTGGCTTCGAAATCATTGATCTGGATGCCTTGGATTCAATTCGCATTCTTCCAGATGTTGTGAATGACAAGGACTTTGATTTTTTGGCGACTCCAGACGGAATCTTGGCGAAACCACTGGCGATGTTCAAGCGACAGGCGGATGGCTTCCTATTGTGCTATGACTCCTTCTTCTTCCTCGTCAATTATAAAGGCGCCTACGACCGCTCTTGTTATGAAAAGGTGGAGTGGATCTCTTCTCCTCAGTCGGTGGCCTTCTATCATCCCTATATCATCGCATTCGACCCACAAATGATTGAAATACGACATGTGGAAACGGTAAGTGGGGGGAGGATAGTACAGCTGTCAACAAAGCAATGAAAAGGGGATCTAAGCATACTCTACTCAATTTACATATAGGGAAAACTGGTCCAAGTACTTGCTGGGAACGATTTACAGTGCTTGTCCACGTCTCCTTCGCTACAAGGTGTCATGACACATCCCTATGATGCTAACTACCAATATGTCTTTGAATTGCTACCACGTAGCCTGTGATTGGCCCTCTTTACACCATAATGTCATCCATGCCCTCCCCCCTCCTTTTAGCGTACTTGCTTTTAAATGTTTTCCTCTTTTTGATGTTATCAACCACTTAATAAAATTCACTGTAGTTTGTGACATGCGATATGATATTGTAGGTTTCTTATGGAATGTAGGTCAGCTTATCACACAAACGTCTTGACCAGCCCAAAAACCTGGAGGTCAAGACTTGCAGTACCTGAAAATTTTCAGCCCCGCCGAGTCTACCTTGGAAAAAGTCTCACTTTTTTGAAGCCCATCTTTCTTGTGAACAGGATGGACAACCCAATTTCAAAATTGACATGAATCCAGAAGTAACTTTTATCTATCGACTGATACCAAGAAGTCATATTTCCTTCGATGACTTGCCATTTTTGATACCACTCCCATTGGTCGCTTTTAGGGGCCTTCTCGTATCGTTCAAAAGTTCACATTTTTAGAAAAGTTCAAATTTTTCAAGTTGTCAAACCGCACCGTTTGAAGAGAGCTACAAAGAGTCAATCTTTCATCTTTGCTTCTTCATCACTTTTGTATTTCTCGCCTTAATTCATATGGTTAAACACGAGCGAAGGAACCGAAATTCCGCTGCTGTTACTGTACTCGGGCATGACTTCTTTTTGTATACAACAAGGATTTCCCTTTGTTTCGAGTGTATGAATGAACGAATCTCACTTTTGACTTGACTACTTTGCCATTTGAGCTCTATTTACACAAGCACCAAAAAGCTGGAGAATTTTTCAAACGCCGCTTTTTAAAAAACAGGAGTTGCACAGGTCAGAGCTTGGCGCACCGGGTGATTTGTACCTCTACATACCAGAGTCTTCAAGATCACTGAAGCTTATGCAAAAGAACAAAGTCATGGAGATGGGTTAAAGTAGGGTTTTTATTGACTGAATTAGACCACGCTTATGCTACATGTTCTAGTGGATGACAGTGAATACAGGGCTTGTCATGGAGTGACTAATCTAGTGTAATGAGCTAAGGGAAAGGGAGGAGGAAAGCAGGTCAGTGTTATCCAAAGTATCAGTAGTAATAGGCGTTGGGAATGGTCAAGGGATAGTACACTTTATCGGTACAATGGCTAGGTAATCTACTATAGACAGGATGAGTGCAGAAGAAAAAAAAATTCAAGGGTTTCCCCATGTTTTTTACATTTGAAAATTTTAAAAAGAGCCTTTTTGGGCGACATGAAGCAGTGGTGGAGTCGTCATTAGCATCGTCGTCGTCCCTATTGTCGTCGTCATCGTCGTAGCCGATCTAGTGTCAAAAGAAAGAGGAACGATGCAAAAGGCAAAAAGTTAGTAATGGTAAGCAAAAGATGAACATGCCGTGAGAAGGGAAGAGTTACCGTTCGGTCGTTCGTTTACTCGTTCGGTTGTTCGTTCGTTCGTTTGTCGTCGTGGAGTAAAGAGAATGACGAGGGGAGGCAAAAAAGGGATGACGAGGGGAAGAAGGAGCAAAAATAAAGAACGGGCAGAAAAAAATCTTAAAGACAAATCGGGGTTTGAAATCTAGAGTGCATGAGGCATTGTTGGAGGAGTGTGTGAGCAGGTTCGTGTTCCTGAGCTTCAATTTGCAGCGCATCGCTAACATATCAGAGTAAGCATCTATTACATTCTAATGATATGATGCTGACTTACCTTTTGAATGACAAGTAGCCTGGATCAGAGAAGATTAAATGGGATGGCATGGTGGAGTTCAATCATGAGCACCGAGTCTTGTATTGAAGTCTTCCTGAGCATCATGATTACCTGTACAAATTCATTGGCGGCGACGATAGGTTGAATTGGATCGTTGTTGTCAGATCTGAGTTCTTTTGCCGGCAGGCTGTCGTGCCATTCGTCGATCGCCGAAAGCAACTTCTTGCAGAGGCTGGTTGGTGGGTCAAGGGCGGCACGGGCAAGGTAAAAGAATCGACCATTGGTGAGGAAGTCTGCCATTGATCGCATCATTTCTCTTGGGAGGCTGGTGAGATATTCCCTTCATCGTTGTGCTGTTCCCTCGGCATTGGTGTCGTATTTGTTCCTTATTCACACCCATGATATCCGTCATACGAGCTGATGCGCCGCAATTGATTTGCGTCTTCTTGTTCGACCGGCAGGGATAATGAGGGGGAATCTTCGGGAGGGCTATTGTTATTTTGGCAATGGAAGGGAATTCATTTTCAAGAATCAAGTGACACTATTTTATTCATATCATTGTAAAATACATCTTATTAACTATACAGAGGAGAGAGGGGGGATCGGTATCTAACTAAAATTAATGGATAGGCTTGGTTTCCAACTTGTCGAGACCGGCACGAGCAGCCATGGCTTGGGTGTTGTCAAAGGGTGTCTTCAAGGAGTCGGGCAAAGAAGCTTTAAAGGCATCGGTATTCATCCAATCAAGTCCATGTTGGAAAACGGTCTTCGCACGATGATGACCTCCTTCAATGGTTCCCATGGAAGCATGCAAGGTAGCCCGTTTCTTGGAAGAGAAGTATGCAGCACGGTGAAGGATGTTGTTATCGTAAAAGACGGTTTGACCGGGCTTGAGAGCAACACGGAGTTGACCAGGCATGTTGTGGCTCTTGGGGTCGTTGATGGTGATATCACGTTCTTCGGGAGTGCGCACCCGACGGTGAGAGTTAGGGACCACGTAAAGACAATCATCTTCGTAAAGAGCACTATAAAGACACATTTAGATCTAGGCTGTCCCTGTAGCATATCACTTCTCTTTTCTTCCTTACGTGTTCCATTGTGTGCCGTAGTGAGGAATGGCCAAAAGCTCCTCTTCCTTGTCTTGAGCGGTTTCGGCAGGCACAGCATCCCGATGCCATGTCAAGTCAAAATCGTGTTCTTGAGGGTTGATCAAAAGGTTGAAGAGTTCTAGACAGTCGGCAGAATGGCGTTGAGTGATCCGATCCACACCTTCATCCTGTTTTCCCTTACCGAATTGGAGATCGTCCCGCTTGGTGTGAAGGAGTTGGCTGACAGCGGCCAAAAGAGCTTCGGAGCCATACCATTCCATGAAGGCAGTTTCCTTCAAATCAGGGTGCAACAAGTGCTGCACACCCCAGACGTCATCACCTTCAGTCCATGGAGGGAATTGGGTACCGACGAGACGACTATGAAGAGGGAAAGGGCATTGTTAGCTCCCCTTCTTCCTTTGGCACTGCTGGCTCTACTTACCGATGCTTCCATTCACCATTGCGGGCTTTGTTGATCACCCGTTCACAGGCATCCTTGAGCTTGGGGAGTTGTTCTTCAGTAATGAGGTTGTCCACAATCACATAGCCATCCTTCTTGAGAGCTTCGTCAATAGGTACGTTGTTGATATCGGTGAGCATGTTAGTCAGTTTATGTGTAGGTAGAGTTGAGGTAAGAAAAAGTAAAAGAGAAGCAACTTTAAAAAAAATCAGGTGGGAGTCTTTTATAGGCCCGAAAAAAAAAAAAAGAAGGGTAGTCAGATTCCCACGTTGGGTCTTATGTCAGCGCGGTTTGAATTCAGACCCCGACATCCGTACCCTGGAAGATCTAAATATTAGTGTAATCCGAGGAGCATGGGCAGAATCGGCAACTGACAGGTGTCATCCATTCCGATAGACAGAATTCCCTCTCCCACCTCACCTCTCTCTCCCCATCTCCCTGATTTTCTTTTCAGTGCGTAAGGGGAAAGTGGGTAGGGAAAAGAGAATTTGATGTAAGACCATTGTGACTCACATGAGCGAATGAGCACAGGGTCCATTACATGGATTGAAGCGGACTTTTCTGTCCTGCAGCAAACAAAAGACCAATGGTATGTCATCCACAGTCCACCCTGACCCGAAAACAAAATCGAACCACACTGACGAGTGACACTCGCCCTCGGTTAAACGTTGAGATTGGATCCCATCGTCATCTGAGTAGCTAAATAAGGTCAAGTTGATTGTTTATGTAAGAAGAGTTTAAATTCCCATCGAATGTGTGGGGCTCCGGTGGGGCGGAGAATCGTGGGGTCAGGTACCTATTTTTCCTAATCAGACAAAGTCCATTTTCCGTTCCCACAAGGGGTGGCATCAAACATGGTAAGGCAATGAGAGTGATGGAACGAATCTTCCGTATCATTTTGATCTGTCATACTTTCTTGTATTAGGCGGGGAAGTAAAAGTAAAAGAGTAGAGAGAGCACACTTCGATAAGGGAGATTACTACGGACGTGGGGAACGCATGGTTTGAAAAAAAGTGGGGATGTCGGCGTTTTGAAAACTTTCGACTTATTTAGAAACTTTTGGTTTCCAACTCCAGATTTTTGTACCGAATTGTGTTATTAGTCAAAAGTGAACTGGATAACCCATCTTCAAATTCCACATGGAGAAATATGCGAACTATATCCATCGAAGGATGTCAAAACAAAGGTATGTTTGGGCAGTATGCCTCTGAGCGCACTAAACAAAGCCTGAAAACAGCGACCGATTCAAGTGTCTCAAAAGACGTTAATTTATCCAAGGGAACACAGCATTATAAACATCGCTCGATAGATATGAAGCACACCCTACTTCATGTAAAGTTTGAAGTGGGGTTTATTATCGTTTTTGTGAACAAATCCATGTCCAAGAAAAGCGGTGCTTTTTCATGGGGGATGGTCCGTCCTTTTCAAATGGCGGCGTTTGACAAATTAAAAAAATTTGAACTTTTTGACGTCCATTTTTTTGTAGAGTTGCTTATTTCTCAGGACCGAGATGGGCAACCCATTGTCAAATTTCACAGGCAACACAAAGCAATGCATATCTATCGACTGATACCCGGAAACAAGCATTTTGAAAATGCAATTGTACAGGTGATCATGATGTTCAGGAAGACATTTATACAAGGCTCGGTGCTCATGATGGAACTCCACCCCTGCTATCTCATTTGACAACCTTCAATCTTCTCTGATCCAGCATATTTGTCATTCAAAGGGTAAGTCCACATCATAGCATGAGAATGTAGTAGCATGCTCGCTCTAATATGCTAGGGATCTGCTGCAAATTGAAGCTCAGGAACACGATCCTGCCCACACACTCCTCCAACAATGTGTGCCTATGCACTCTAGATTTCATATCCCGATTGGCTATAAGATTATTTTTTTGGCCCGTCCTATTATTTTGCTCCTTCTTCCCCTCGTCATTACTTTTTTGCCTCCAGTGTCATTCTCTTTACTCCACGACGTCAAACAACGAACGAACGAGCAAACGAACGAACGGACGGTAACTCTCCTCTTCTCACACCATGTTCATCTTTTGCTTACCATTACTAACTTTTTGCCTTTTGCATCGTTCCTCCTTCTTTTGACACTAGATCGGCTACGACGATGACGACGGCA
>LT554731.1:142720-155090 GCA_900079185.1 Absidia glauca
CATAAAAGTATACCAATTCTTTGCCCATACCCTTCCGCTACTATCACTGATACTTTACACAGCTTGGCCCTCTTTGTCTGCCTCCATTTGCTGGGTTTTTACAGTAGCTTAGTCCTTCTCATTACAACCCGTCGTCATTTTGCACATTAGCTTAACTACGGCCTCAGACATAGTTTGTACCATAGCTCATTAGACCCATCACATCAATAAAACCTACTTGAATCATCCTACGAAAAACTTTTCTCAAATCCATAACCATGACAATATTATGTACATTAGAAAAACCAAACTACAGATGAGTAGCTCATAATTGACAACTCCTAAAACACCGTTGATTTACTAGTTGTAATGAATCTAATGACATGTACATGAGCGTAAGGTCTATCTTCGCATACCTACAAAGTTTTATTGATACAGTAGGATTAATGGGCTATGGTACAGAGTATGTTTGAGGTCGGAGTGAAGCCAATGTGTTAATGGCGACGGGTGGTAATGAGAATGACTAAGCTACTGTAAAAACCCAGCAAATGGAGGCAGACAAAGAGGGCCAAGCTGTGTAAAAGAATCAGTGATAGTAGCGGAAGGGTATGGGCAAAGAATTGGTATACTTTTATTAGTAACTTGGACTATGAGATTCTACAATGGAATGGGAGTGCACCTAAAAAAAAATTGCGAGGGTTTCCCCATGTTTTTTACATTTGAAAATTTAAAAAGAGCCTTTTTGGGCGACATGAAGCAGTGGTGGAGTCGTCATTAGCATCGTCGTCGTCCCTATTGCCGTCGTCATCGTCGTAGCCGATCTAGTGTCAAAAGAAGGAGGAACGATGCAAAAGGCAAAAAGTTAGTAATGGTAAGCAAAAGATGAAAATGACGTGAGAAGAGGAGAGTTACCGTCCGTTCGTTCGTTTGCTCGTTCGTTCGTTGTTTGACGTCGTGGAGTAAAGAGAATGACACTGGAGGCAAAAAAGTAATGACGAGGGGAAGAAGGAGCAAAATAATAGGACGGGCCAAAAAAATAATCTTATGGCCAATCGGGGTTTAAAGTCTGGAGTGCATAGGCATACATTGTTGGAGGAGTGTGTGGGCAGGGGCGATTTTTGAGCAATGAAACCATGAGTATTATACAAGACAGGACATCGTCATCAACAGTATACTTTATTTTACAGAGACACACAAAGGACAAACAGTAAAGAGAGAAAGAATGTATATATTAAAAAGTTCAAAAAAAAAAAAGAAACCTACAACTACATGTACATGTATAACTACAACCACTTTACTAGACCGGGGTCTTTTCGTTCCCAAGGGCAGCGTCTTCAACCAGTTGTTCAGTGATGTTTACAGCCGGATAGCCTTGCCAAACAGATCCCGCATCGGCCACTTCACCAGAGATGATCAGGGTGTGTTCCAACATTGTGCAGTCTTCCATCATGGTAGCGCCCGCGGCCAATCGTGAGCCGGCACGAAGCACTGATCCCGCCCCAACACGCAATGGGTTGATGCTGAATTGGCCCAGCGTATTCAAATGGCAGATCATCGAGGCATTGTCCACCATCACATCGTCTTCGAGCGTCACCATATCGGGTTCAGTCATCATAGGGTCACCGCCTCTGGGATACAAGCACACCCGTTTGCCGATATGACACCCCAAGCCACGGAAGTACAGCACGATCCACGCCGAGCCACCAATCAGATTCAGGGCTTTTTGACGAAGGGTTTGTTGCGCCGCGATAAGGAATTGCCACCGTTGACAATACGAGGATTCGTCCCAGTTGTAAGAGCCTTGTTTGCGCCGGCCAAAAAGCATCCATTTGATGATAACGTCCAGAGAGAGGCACAGAAAAGTCATAGCGGACAAGATGGCCATCATCGTACCAACAATCACCAAGAGCGTCAGGCCTTCTTGGGCATCAAAAATGGTGCGAGTGAGGTGCGGTGCGCCAACGACCACGGGTTGCTGATAGGATCGGCTGGTTTGATAGTAAGCGGCCACTTGGATGGCAGCGGTAACAGGCACAGCCCAGAGCATAGAGGCAAACATCTTGACAAGAATGTTGAAGGGCACAATCATAAAGAGAGGGATGACAAAGTAGTTGGCCTTGCGCTGATAGAAGGCACGACCAAATGGCCGGATGGTGGAGTACCGGTCGCTGTCGTCGTCCATATCCACAATGGTTGCAGTACCAGAGGCAGTACCTTTTTTTTCTTCTTTTTCACTGGCCGCCGTTTTGCTGGGTTTTGCTGGATCTTCACCATCACGGAACTTGATTGCATTGCCATTGAAAGCACCAAACCAAGTAGATCGATCTGCGATCGCAAAATGCTTTTTCAGTAGACCGCCCGAGCCAAGCACAGCATGACGACCGATATGAGAGCCAGGGAGAAGCACGCAATTATCAGCCATCATTGCACCATCGCCAATAGAGACAGGAGCAGATTCATTTGCATCAGAGCATTGGATATTACACCGAGACCCAAGCACCACGTCGTTGCCCACCGTCAACAGATCGTATTCCAGGACGCTGACACCGCTACCAGGCCAGTACACACGCTTGCCCACTTTAGCACCCAAAAGACGGTAAATCATGCTGATTGGTTCGTAATGCGTTCCAAGAATAGACGCCACGCCTTGCAGGTTGTCGCCAGGGGGTAGGAGCTTCGCCATCAGCCAGTAGCGCATCAAGGTCTTTTGATCACGACGACGGGGTCCAGCCTTGAATCCACCAATCACACATCGCTTGACAAGGATCACCAAAAAGAGGTACAGAATGGGCACGATGGTTTTGCGGACCGCCACAGCCAAGAAATGGAATCCCACACGCTTAGGCGAAGCAAAGTAGATGATTAGTTCGCTAAAGCGGCTGGACGAGGCGGTGACACCTTTGAGGAAGAAGGTTTCGTTTGTCATCAGATACATCACAGCCAGCCAGGGGAAGTTGGCAAGGAGGTTGACCAGCAGGACCAGGGGGTAGCACACCAGGGCTCGAAGGACAATGTGAGGAAGAGGGAAGGTGGTGTAGGCCTGATCAGCCAACGTCATGCCCTGAGGGGTATCGATGGAAGCAGCAGCACCGTCGCCAGCATTCAGTTGTCGAGAGAAGGTCGATGTCAAGGGTGCCATGGCCGTCCCTGGCGCCAACGTCGTTCCAGCCACCACGAAAGAGCGGAGTCCAATCACACAATTTGCGCCAAGCACAATAGGAGTCAGATTCATGCGGCCCGTTGTCATGGTAAATGGTCGCACCGTACATTTGTTGTCCAACACGCACCCATCGCCCAAGGTAATCAGATCGAATTCTTGAACATCGGCGTGGACACTGACTTGACAGTTCTTGCCAACCTTAGCACCCATTAGCCAGAGGTAGAAGGCGTGGCTCTTGGGACCCATTTCAAAAACACCGAGTCCGGTCAAAAGGATCACCTTGTTAACGAACCACCAGCGCAGATAGTATTGACCCCACATAGGATAGGAGCCAGCACGGTACCGGCCAATGACGATCCACTTGATGGCAATTGATAGCAGAGGGAAGATAATTGCCGAAGCCACCATGCTGATGCAGAGGGAAAGGACGAGTTGGACGAGTCGAACACCATGGTTTTTGGCGCTGTTGTCCCACGCTGACGCCATTAACGAGAGTACATAGGCAAAGAAGAACCACCGCATTGATGTTTGCACGGGACTGAGGACACAGACAGGCGACATTTGGAAGAGCATGATGAGCGGGTTGAAGGGATTATGCTTGCCACGGTTTGTGCGTTCGTCCATGCGCTGTTTGTAAGCGGCACTGCCAAATTCATGTCGCTGAGCACCACCGGCCGAGGATCCACCGTCGCCTTCACAGGTTTTCTTGTAAGCATCATAGCCCATGGACAGTAAGGGATGATCAGGAGCCATTTTCTCGCTGCAGGCGGTAGCAAGACCAATAGGAGTGCGATTATTGCCTTCGTACAAAACCGTAACAGGGAGGACCACACCAAGGCGGGCACGGATTTGAGAGATCAAAAAGCCACTTTTCAAAGAGTTGCCACCGTATTCGAAAAAGTCGCCATCCACCGGAAAGATGGCTACCGTAGGCTGAGCAATGGTGCGTGCAGAGGACCCGGATTTGGTGGATTTGCTGTCGCTGTCGTTATCTGGTGCGCCAGTGGCCAATCCGAGGACATAGGCGAAGATGTCACGGAGTGTCAGTGCAATTGGATCGTCCGAGGTTTCTTGCTGTTGCATAGAGAGGTTGTACAGATAATCTTCGTCGAGAGAGCCATCATGGTTGCGTTCGAGCTGGTCCACCAAGACAATATGGCGTGGTAGCATATAATCGTGGACTTGTGAGTCTAACCAGGAGCGAAGGGCTTTGATGAATTCAGGGTGATAGTCAGCAGGGCTGTTGTCATGGGGAGGCTTGTCGTTGAGAGTGACAAACAGGTAGCTTTGAGCGTTGGATGGACTGGTGAAGGAAGCGCAATCGGCTACTTGTGGATGTTTTCTGAGCTGAGTTGTTAGATCATCGGTGGACCAACAGACTGGTTGCTTGGTGATGGGGGCAGTCAGGGGTGTGCCTTTTGGTGGACAGGCGGCTTCGTAAAGTCGTTGAGATGCATTGATGTTGTTTTCGGAATCCATAAAGGTGGGGATGCTGAGTCGGTCACTGAATTGAATCCGTAAGATCTTGTTGACATTGTTGCGTGGTAGATCGTCCATGTAAACAAGCACCTGAGGGAGTTTTGACGGGTGTAACTTTTGCTCCAGAAAAGCCCGAAGAGTTCGAAGATCGGGCCGAGTCTGGTCATCTGCATAAAAAAAGGGGTTGGGATCAGTGATCTATAAATAGGTTGTCAAGGCTTTTTCTTTGGTTTGACTTACCTCGAGTAACCACAACAGCACCGATTGTCTCTTGCAAGGTTTCATGAGGAGTAGAGAAGACCATAGCCTGGGCGACTTTTGGATGAGCCATGATTGCTTCTTCGATTTCAAAAGGAGAGATGACTTCACCACCACGATTAATGATTTCTTTGGAGCGGCCAGTGATATAAAGGTAGCCATCTTTTACGTAGCCAGTGTCGCCAGTGTCGAACCAACCATCAGCATCAAATGTCTTCGAGTTGTCGACGCCTTCATAACCACCGAAGCATGGAACTCCACGGACCATAATATGACCAATGGTTTGAGCACCATCCTGAGGAGCAGCAGTTTCATCTTGGGCAATCTTCAATTCAGGGCCAACCAAGAGTCCCGAGGTACCACGCCGAGAGAGATCATAATCACGAGGAGGGGCAGATATAGGAAGGCATTCAGTCATACCATAAGAAGGCAAGATCACAGCGGAAGGGAAGAGAGATCGAATCCGATTGGCCAGGACAGGGACAAGATCGCCACCAGCATTACACACCATTTTGACAGCTTGGCATTGCTTATCTGTGGGCTTGCGCATTCCTCCTTCTTGTAAGATGGCTTGGTGCATGGTTGGCACGGCAAAGTACCATACTTGGCGGTCTTGACGCTCTAGAATATCCCAAAACAGTCCAGCATCGAATCCCTACATGTAACAAATAGAGAGGTAAAAAATAAAGCGAGTGAGATTAGGAAGTGAGTCTTTTTGGGGGGAGGGCGGAGTGACAAGGGGCTTTTCTTGGGGGCACAAAAGAGATGAGATACATACCTTGCATAACACAACAGCACCGGATGTAAAAATAGGGGTCAACAAGCTACGCACCACACCACCGACATGATAGAGCGGCATCATATTGATATTGACATCTGTTGATTTGACGCCATAAGAAGCGGCGACACAGGTAGTAGCCACACATAAGGTCTGCAAGAGATAAGGGACGACTTTCTTTGTGCCACTGGTGCCAGAAGTTTGAAGGACCATAACGACATCATCGACTTGATTGAGAGAGGGCGAGGAAGGAGCGATAGCATCGTGTTCATACTGAGAAGAAGAGGACAGAGGATCTTTGTGGAGAGTGAAGAGGACGTCGTTTTCATGTTCAGTATCCAAACCAATCAGCTGTAGACCACCCTGCCGCAAAGTTGTCACCAGTGGATCATGATCATCATCACTCATATTTCGGAGTTTTGAATAAGGGACGATGACGGCTTCCACATGCATATTTGTAAAGTCATGCAAGAGTTCTTCAGGAGTCAGACTATCATTGGACGGAGCACAAGCACAATACGCCATGACGGATATAATACAAAGGCCCAGAGAAGGACCTTGAGGTAGACAGACAGCTACGCGGGAGCCACGAGTCAAGTTGAATTGAGCGAGATTGAATGAATTGAGTATGAATGAATGCATTTGGCTGTAGGTAATGAATGAGAATGCAGATGATGCTGAAGGAGGTGATGATGCAGAGAGTGGTGATAGTGTGGTGGTGGAAGTCGATGTAGAGGACGTTGGTAGATATGGAGATGTAGTAGTGACGGGCGCTGTAGACGATGTTGTGGGTTGACAGACAATAGCAGGTTCGTCCGAAGTGTCGATGAAGTCCAAAAGGGTGTTGAATTGTAAAGTCCGATGTACAATGCTGCCAAGTGATTCGTCGGGTCGTTCGAGAGTGCTGCTGGAAAGAAACCCTTTGTAGGTCACCTCCAAATAGTTCAACACGTAGTCGAGGTTGTTGTTTCCATTTCGGCCACCAATAGTCGACGTTGGTCTTGACACACAGGTGGAGTTGGTGCCATTGGACGGTTGACTGGACAAGGAATGTCTAGATCTGTTATGTTGAGTTGAGAATGAGGGAGTGGCCATTCTAAGACAAGATCAACTACTTTGTTCTTTGACTAAAAGGATAAAGGGTATAAAAGAAGAGTGATAATGATGCACAAAGAAGAAGAGAGAAAAAAGAGGGAAGAAGAGAGAAAGAAGTTGGGGGAGGTCTTTTTTTTAACCAGACGGGACTTTATAAGAGATCAGCGAATGTCGGGGTTTGAAATCTGGCAGAGACAAAACTGATCGACGAACCTTTCTCATACACGCTACCCCGCTTGGTAAAATGCAGAGCGCCCTGTTGTTTCTATTTAGAGACCATCGGTTATTTGGGAATGTTTGTCTTGGACGACTATCTCCTTCGTCTCCTTTCTCCCTTTCCCCCTGGTCCTTCTCTTTGTTTTTAATTTGATCTTAGGATACCGTTAGTGTGTGTTTATTGTTATGATGCACGAGTAAATGGAAAATACATGGCTCAAACAAAGCGAGGAAGGGAGTTTTGCTGTTTTTTACGAAGAAACGATGATTTATCAATGAATCAGGCCTTCACATGTGGGTGTATGTATCCCATTTAGCCTTGTTATCTATCCAAGATCCGCCCATGACTAAAAATATACCTGATGAGGGCCTTTCTTCCTTTCTAATCAAGGTCGATCTGTTATTTACTTAAAAGACGGTCTGCATGGCTATATAAACATATGACTATAGATAGCTATTCCTTTTTAAAAGTGCCCATTCAATTTGGCCCAATCTTCCACGTGCGGAGTTTTGGGGGTGCCAAGCTCCATGTAGGGCTTCTTTTTTTTTTGGTTCCCCGCCCGGGCGCGGTTGATTCCCCATCATTGACTTTAGTTTAGTGGCAGTGATGTTCACAAAAGTGAGTAGTACGAATCACCCTTTCTAGGAATGGATCGGCTATATGTGATTGATTGTTGATTATCAACTTGTGTGTACGCATTATAAAGTCGGCTCTTCATCTTTTCACCCTGTCTACCTACATACATACATGTCTGCACAGGACAAACTATCCATGTATCCATACCTTTGTACTTGATTGGAACTTGTGGCAAAAAGATAGCGCTTGTGGAACTCAAAAAACAGGATGGTGATGATCACAGTGATAGATGGGATGCTGCTAAGCTCCACCTACCCTCCTTGTTTGTTTGATTGTCTTTCGGGTTACCGTTTCAAATCGCAATCGCTAAGGACAATTGGAAATGCCCCACTTCCCTTCATCCCATAACCCCTTTCTACACCGAATACATCTATAAAAAGATGATTTATGCAGCCGGCGGAGTTGTAAAACTGACAGCCTGGCTGCGTTACACACAAAAGTAACTCTGTTTCTAAAATATCCTTTTATAAGCCATTCCGCATAGTTGTTTGTTGTTTGATAAGATTGTGATAAAGAGATGATGATCATGATGCGTCTATGCGTCTGTACAATACTGTATGTACTGTCCAGCTTTCAGGTCATGAGCTCGGGTGATGTGCAATGCTCAGAAGAAGGCGGAGTTTAAAAATTGTTTGAGGTGACCCAGAAGAAAAAAAAAACCTTTTTACCTTTTTCTCTCTCTCTCTTCCAACTCAATTCGCAATGGCTTATCCTGGAAACTATAATAGCAGTGGAGGTAGGGGTCGTGGTTACCCACCCCCTCCAAGCCAAGGTTATCCCCCTCCTCCTCACCCTCCTCCATCTCAGCAGCAACATGGCTACCCTCCACCTCCACATCAACAGTATGGCTATAACTCACATGCCACTCAACAACACTATCAAGGATATCCTTCAGGTGCTAATGTAAGGCTTGTCATTTGTGCTCATTGCAATGGTTCCTTATTCACTCAGCTAATCCACTTTCTGTACATCTATAGCAGTATCCTTCATCTAACCAACAACAAGGGTATAGTAACCACAACGTAAGCTACAGTATGCACCATAAACACTCTTTCTTATTCCTCTTACCTGTTTTGGCTCTATAGTATGCTCCTCCGCCTCCTCAAACGGGGCCCAACTATCGACCGTATCCTGCCAACCAACATATTCGACCTCCTGTGGATTCTGGTATGTATGTCTCTAATCTAGAAAGAATCATACTCATCTATTTGACACCTGAACAGTCCCAGATCCAACTTTTCGACCTACCGATCCATCATTAATGCAGGCTCATTATCCCCAGCCCGCCAACTCGACTCATCAACCTGCGCATCCAGGTAATGTCATTATCACTCTCGATCACACTACTATTTTAACACCCCTTCTTATTGATAGTACCCCACGCACCGTCTCCTAGCCAGCAAGGGTCGAGCCAATTCGTCATGCATGTGAACCCAGCAATGCAGAATGTCCCTCCACCCAATTTCCAACTATCCAACTGTAAGTGACATGGATGATGATAGTGGGTAATGACGCATTAACATCGACTCTTTTTCTTTCTTTAATTAATAAATAGGCCAAGGACGCAAACGAGCCCTTCTCGTTGGTATCAACTACTTCAAATCCAGGAATGAACTTCGAGGTAAGGGATACTTGTACAAAAGAACTGAACTGTATATGACGAATCTATCTGTGTTGGGATAGGCTGTATCAATGATGTGCAAAATGTCAAGACATTCTTAATATCTCTCTACAACTTCCGCCCCGTAAGTATAGATCAGGATATATTACTTTGGAGACACTAACAGAAGGTTTGAATTAGGAAGATATGGTGGTACTGACAGACGATCAATCCGATCCTCGATTCATCCCTACAAAACAGAATATCATCAGTGGTATGAAGTGGTTGGTGGCCAATGCTCAGCCAAACGACTCGTAAGTGTAACACTCTTCGCCGCTCAAGTACTAAATAACCCTTCGCCCTACCGACGACTAGGTTCTTTTTCCATTTTAGTGGTCATGGGGGAAGCGTAAGTTAAAGGGGAAGAGGGGGGAGATCGCTGATTTGTTTGGTTAACGCCACTGTATGCTAATTAGGTCAAGGACCAAGATGGTGATGAAGATGATGGGTATGATGAAACCATTTATCCTGTCGATCACGATCGTTATCCGGGACAAACGGGGCAAATCATTGATGATGTAAGCACTGACCTTGACCTTACCATGAACTGACCTTGACCCCTTTTTGGAATAGGAAATGAATGCTATCATGGTCCGACCTTTACCTAGGGGATGTAGATTGACGGCGATATTCGACAGTTGTCATAGCGGAACAGCACTGGATCTACCATACGTATACTCTACTCAGGGCGCGGTCAAGGAACAGAACATGTTTAAGGATGCTGGCAGTGGACTGGTAAAGGCAGGGATGGCATATGCTACTGGTAATGTGGGCGGGGCTCTCTCATCTCTCATGTCGATGGGGAACAAGGTGATCACGGGCAAAAAGGTAAACGATCGGGTCAAGCAGTTTAAAGGAAGTGAAGCGGATGTCATTACCTTTAGCGGTTGTAAGGATGATCAGACCAGTGCTGATGCTGTAATCAACGCCAAAGCCACCGGCGCTATGTCTTATTCTATCACTAGTAAGTACTCGACAAGATATGGACTGGATATGGACTTTGTTGATGACAACCATTTGAACCTTCTTTGTTATGTAGCTGCTTTGCGTGCCAACAAGAACCAATCTTATCTCCAGCTTCTAAACTCAATCCGTGCCATCCTTCGCGAAAAGTACTCACAGCGGCCCCAGTTTAGCTCCAGTCATCCTATAGGTGGGTTGATAGTCCAAGGAAATGATATGCGAACTGACCTTCTCACTACTTTGTACGTAGATACAAACCTTCTCTTCATAATGTAATTGATCTTGTGTTTAGGCGATCCATGTAGTGTAGCATCTCTTGTAGTTTGTATTACGACCCCCTTTGTTTATATGTTTATTGTAGTATCTCTCATCTTGTGAATAAAGAACCACCCATTGTATGTTTGCTTACTTTTCCTTTTTGCAGAAATGATACTACTGATCTGTTTGGTTATGATGATTTCACCATGCTTCTGAGAACGTGATCATGCACCAGGAAATGTTGGCTGTTATATTTGTCGTTTGGAATGTAATCAATGTTAATTATCCACAATTAGACTTTGTATGCGCTTTGGGCAACGCTCACGCCTGTAAACGTATCAGTTGCAAAGGTCATTTGACAGAGCATGATCGAGAAGAAATGCCCGCCCCCCTTTTTCCTTGTGCCCGTTATGGACCCATCCTTTGTATGTCTCTTCCTTTTCGTAAAAAGGAAAAAATAGGGGCCTACCGAGTGCATACTCATCTATCTCCTGCCTGAAATGAATGAAAAACTAGGACCTTGGTAACCGCTACCCCATCCATACCGCCAAAAGTGAGTGATTTGCCTAAAAAGTCAACCTGGACCGAATTCATGCGGCGTTTGAAACACCTGCTTTACTGGATCTGTCACCCCGTGCCTTCTGATGGGTTGTGGCCACCAGTGTATAGACAGATACAAACAAGGGCAAAAAATAAGATAGCTGATCGAATGGGATGACAACGGATGTAGGCTCTCTGGCAGCAGTACTGGATGGACATGTGGTAAGATTAAATATCGGACGCAACGGATTACGAAAAAAAAGGGGAAACCATCGCAATTTGTTTTCTGTGCACTCACTTTTCCATTGTAGTTTGTGTAGCCATTGCACTGCTGAACATCACGACTCGTTTGCCTGCTCCCTTAGCTCACTACCACCGGCCCTTTTGGCACCGCTGACCAGCTCTCACCGTCTTTAATCTCTTGCTTATACTATCTGACTAGTCTTTACAAATACTATACATACCTTCGCAGTCTCCTCTCTCCACATAGCATAAGCATTATCTCAGTCAGTCAATAAATCTTACTTGAAATCATCTCCAGGACTACCGTCTCGATTCCTAGGACCAAACTTCAGCGAAGGAACCGCCACTGAAGCTCTGGCTTGACTTGAATTTAGTGTACAATAGGAATTCTACTCTTGCGCCAAGTGTACGAATAAAGGAATCCCACTTTTCGCCTTGACTACTTTGCTTTTTGAACTCTGATCACCCTGTGTTCCTGGTATCTTCCAGTTCAGAAAACCAAAAAGCTGCCAAAATTTTCAACCTCCGCTTTTGAAAAAAGGACGGACCATCACCCCTGAAAAGTGTAGCTTTTTGCTGTACATGGATTTTCTGGTAAAAGAGATGACAAATCTTACCCCATATTTTACATGAAAAAAGTAGTGCTTCGTATCTAACGAATGGTGCTAAGGATGTGGGGGTTTGGTGGATACATTTCCGGTTTGGGGCCGCAGGAATCCGTCGCTGTTTTTGGGCTTAGTGTAGTGTTCGGAGAAGCATACCGCACAGGTATACTTCAAGTTTGGTATCATTCGATAGATATACACCTCATCTTGTTCCATGTGAAATTTGAAGATGGGTTATCGATCCCGGTTTCGAAAAACAGAGCAACTCGTCACAAAATTTTACAACTGGAAATCAAAAAGTTTCAAAAAGCCAAATGTGTTAAAAGGTCCGCCCGCCCACCTCATCCCCCCCCTCCGCCCTTTTCAAACTCTCGTGCCAACTGTCAAGGCTCAGCACACCGGTGCCATTTCAGCATTTCCAAGATGGCTGCAGCATATTCAAAAGAAAAAGTCATGGAGATGGTTCAAAGTAGGTTTTATTCACTGATTGGCTTCATGG